>WBNH01002096.1:8595-32158 GCA_013401255.1 Urocolius indicus | reverse complement strand
AAGCATTGGAATGGGCTGTTCAGAGAGGTGATCGAGTCACCATCCCAGCAGATATTTCAAAGACAGGTAGAGGCCGTGCTTGAGGGGAATGGTTTAGTAATGGGCTTTATAGTGTGAGGTTAGTGGTAGATTCAATGATCACAAAGGTCTTTTCCAATCATAACAATTCTATTATTCTGTTATTTATGTTTTCTTACATGTGTATTTCATACAAAACTCTGCTTTCTGAGAAAGTAAACTTCAGGTGAAGAAATATCCTTTTGCTTGATATATCGAGCTTGCCTATCTTTGCTCTACATCTTGAAAAAAAATAATATATTTCTTCTATATATAATGCTGTGGAACTTGAATACAAGGTTTTCTGCTTCCTTCTCTGGTTTTGGAGGTGTTTGCCATTGATGATTTCAGTTCCTCCTAGAAGGTTCCTGAAGACTAGTTTTCTAAACTCTAGTTCTGACTTACTTCTGAGATAATTCAAGCTCTCCTTGAGAATTCAGGCAAGAACTCCTGAGAACCAAAGCCTCTTTCCAACACCTCATCACTAAAATTTGAGGAAGGTGGAGTAGAAAGTGAGGAGAAGGAAAAAAGAAAAGGAGAAGGGAAGGATTGTTTACCTTTTTACAGTTGTTTATCTGTCAGTACAATTAATTCTGCCTATTCAGATGAGTATCCAAAAGCAACATACCATGAAATAAATATAAGAGCTTCAAAGCAATTAAATTCACAAGCTAGTTAAGTCTTCAAACTACTTGCAAAATTAAGAAATTTCAAATTTAAAGCTAGGTATATATATACTCTGAAGTGCTCAGTTACATCTGCATGAGCCATTACCAGATTCAGAGACATGACTTATTTGTGCCTTGTACCACATTGTGCTGCTCATGTAGCTTTAAACAGGTTATGAACCTTTAAACAGGTATGAACCTTCATGTGCTTGCCTTCCTCTGGGACAGCTAGTGACAGCAGCTGGGCTGGTACACCTAAAGCAGCCTAACTGAAGGAAGCTGGTCTTCACATTATCTCCTAAAGTCACCTAAAGTCGATACAGACTGCATATCCACCTACCAGCAGCTTCAATCAATGTCCATCATGTCCAGAGGAAATAACCTCCAGTACAGAGCAAGAACCTCACCCACTGCCAGCACCCCTTGTCCCTCCAATATGGGCAAGACTGATTCCCTGGGATTAGCAAACAATTATGTGCTCTGAACTGATCAGTTCAGTCAATTTACTGTGCAAAGTAAATTGATCCTCTGGAACAAAGGGATCTGCCAGCAGGGAGGTGCCTGAGAAAGCAGCATGCCTGTGTAAACAGTGCTGTCCTTGGCCCAGTGCAGAGTGGCCCAGCACCATATGGTGCCACTATGAACTTATTAACTGATGGATTAACTCATCTCAGCATTTGGGATCCCTAGTTTCCAGCTGTGAGGATGATTGATGGGCTAACTACTGCTTCAGTCTTGGAAGTTATTTCCTCCATTTAACAGAGTCAAGAAGACAGAAAATTGCCCCCTTTGTAAATGCTAATCTCACCACTACTTCGAATACCCAACATAGCAATTTGTTCTGGGCAAAGTCTTAAAATTGGTAGAGTACACATAAAATGCATACTAATTAGCAATTTCTTCTGAAGGCTCCATCACTTATTAAGGGTCTCCTTTTCCATATGTTCATCATGCCCCACTTCACCCTTTAATTACAAAATAGCACTTTCTACTAGTAGTGAGAAGGTACATTGTACTTGGTGACTGTACTAAATAATACACCTTCTGAGGCCTAATTTAGGGTCAGATAGAAAGCAGGCAGATAAGCACAAGGTCTTAGGGGCACTGTCCCTGTTTTAGGCATATTCATTTTTATTCCCATTCCCAATGTTTCTTAAGGGATTACCCCATGAAAAAGGCATTTCTTTAGAAACAATGAATGGCATGTCCACATAACATTGTACCGGCAGCGATAATGAGGCCACGGTTTTACCTCTGCTGCTGGATAGGGTGTCACTACTGGCAATTTGTTTCTTAGTACCTTCTAGTGGGAAGATGCCAAGAAACCTTAAAATGGGTAACTTGTGGTGAATTAGAGGATTTGGTTTGTCCAATTTGGTCTGTGCTGACTGAGACAACAATTATTTTCTTTTTACTCTATAGGACTCTTTATTGATTGCATAATGGGTCTTCAGCTCTTAAAAGCCTAGCACTGTATTAGTTGTGGCTACCATCATTCACATCAGATTAGAAGCATGAAGATGTAAAAGAAGATGAGAAGAAAAAAATACTTAATCTAAGTTAGAGGCGTACAAAAAAATTTACAGATTTTTCTTGTTGCAAATGCTAAAATGTACTCCTTGTTTTGCTTTTATTTTGCCATGCAACTGCAATCATAAACTCCATGGCATGGCATGAATATAACTGGGGATAGATAAATCAGTGACCAAGTTCTAAAGAAGGTCTCACGTTTTCACGCGATCAACTTTGAGCTGATTTAGTTCACTTTTATTTGCAATACATATAGCACCTAAAGCCTCTTTCAAAGTGAATACATTGTTATGAAATGAGGGAAACTATGTCATGAAGACTACAGCACAATAAAAGCAGAACATGTCTGAAGCTAGGCTTTAATGTTTTTTCTTGGTTTTGTTGAATCTTCATTTCAATCAAGATTTTCCCAAAATTTCTAAGTGAAAAAAAATGAAACACTCTTATATTTTAAAATAAAAATTTAAGAAGGAACTATTAATTTCATTTAATCTTGCAGAATTTAAAATAATTTTATCAGTCATATAAAACTGAGGTTAAAACTGATATTAACGCATAAGAGTGCTGGCTGGCAGCAAGTTCCACTTTTGGGTTTGCTGCTGACAGAAATCCACTACACAGACATACTAGCTGAACTTGTGATTGCTCCAAGAGCCTTAACTGAACTTGTACTTTAGAAATTTTGCCAAGTAAAACCAAGGGCCAGTGCAGGATGATTCTTAACTCTGGATAATCTTCACATTGAGGTACACCAGCAGCACTGTCAGAGAAGGGTTACACTGAATTCCAATGGCCACACTGAGACTGTTGGTGGTGGCAGACAGTTTATTTTAACTTGTGCATTTGTCCACTGCATAAAAGAATTAATGTCTTTAATTTACACAGCCTTTATAAAACATCATGTTAAAAGTACAATTTATCTATCTGTGGATAAGATGCAACATTTGTACCAGATATGTGTGACCTGTGGACAGGATGAGATCATGGTCAAACATGCAGTTTCTCTATCCCAATCGCAGTCTCCATCCAGCCTTTGATCTCAGTGTCTGAAGCAACAGCTATGCTCACCATTCAACTGCTACACACAATAGACCTCTTCAAACAGACATTTTCTGGGCACTGAAGGTTTTCCACCTTAGGAGGAAGCTGGAAAATGACTTTATCTTCTTATTGAACCATCTTATTGTCCCCTTCAGAATGAATTGTTTTGATTGCAATCAATTTTTTTTAAACTATGTTTTAGCAAACAGTCTTGGAAATAACTATGAAAGGTAATGAAATTATTTCCCACTTGTCTGAACCAAATAATCTACCAAACTTACATTGCATTGAATTTCCATTTCCAACTCAGGTCCTTAGAAATGTGATGCGATTTTTCAAAGTTCTAAAATTTCAGACTGTGTTAAAAAAAAAAAACAGTAACAACCAAATAAACCACCTCCCTCTCCCTGCCTCCCCCCCACCCCCTAAAAAAAAAGAAAAAGAGAGAAAGACTGGAAAAAAAGAAGTAACTTACCTGGAGTAGTGACTGAAGAGAAAAAGTCCTTCACTTGAGGAGCAGGTGTCTAATAATCACTTACAAATAAAGACGAGAAATGAGGATGTACTTTTTGTGTGTGTATATATATGCATGCACACAGATGTACACATATACATAAGTGTGTTTGTATATATGTACTATATATAAACACACATATATATGTATGTGTGTACATAAATAAATATAAAAATAAGTTATCACTTAACATTGAATTTGGGAAGAGAGAGCACAGCACAGACTTTTTTGGAGCATCGAAGACTGGCAATGTTGCATTTTATTTGAAGTTCAATCATATTTCAAAGGATTAAAGTATTGTTCACTTGCTAAAAAAATTACACACATCTCTCAGTTGGCATTTCATATGATATGTCATGTTTGTGCTGGTTGTGTCTTGGGGTGTGTCAACATTTTTAACCTGAGAAATCATGATTTATATTAGCAGCTGACAGACTCCTACAGTCCTGCGAGTGGTGATGTGATCGTGAAGAAATGTAATTAAATTGTCTCTGCCAGGGAGAGATTTGGCCAGTCACCCAGCATTTGTCTTATGTGCAAGCACTTCTTTCATTAGCTATTAGCTTCACCATCTTTCAGTGCTTTATTTGAGCTGGAGCATCATGTCAATCAAACTACACCTCTTATTCCTTTTAATTAAGAATGCAACATCCTTCTCTTCTAAACTCCTCTGTCAACTGAGTTGAACAACATGATAAGAATTATATCTTTCTTTCTAACATAAGATCAAAGCTCCAGAAGAGGTGACATACATTTTGAGTGTTCAAACTCAAGCGTGGAGGTCAACTGAACCAAGAGAGGTTTTGCTGCTGGTTTTGTAGCACAAGCGCTACTTTTAAAAGAAGTGTTCATTTACGTGGCAGTACTTAACTTCTGTCCTGTGTTCACAAATATTGAGTGCTTTGTTAAGATACGTAATTTTTTCTCCTTGTGTATTACCCTTCTTTTTTAACACAGACAATGAATGTGGAGCCAAGGCTCAGATCTGCAGAGACATCAGGAAAACTGAAGAACTGTAACCCCAGCCCTTTAAAGTCCTGTTTTGAACACTTACAGGGAGGAATTCACATTTGCTTTCTTACTCCTCCCTGGATTTTAACTGTCCTGCATATGTCTAGGGGAGTCTCTAATCTCAGATTATTAGTAGTCACTAAGTGTTTTCTCCCTTTCCTTCTCATCTCTCCTGTTCTATATTTTATTCCTGCTGCAGTACAAAAATACCAGATGCAGAGTAGCTACCTTCCACATATGGGAAGTGAGGTAAGATCCCAGTGCCACGTGGGTTTGCCTTGGGAGCATAAGTGACGTCCTGATGAGAAGAGTTTCTGTTCCTATCTAAATATTGTCCATACGCTGATCATTTTTCCTCTTGAGCTGCAGGAGCTGTGATCATTGAATCTCTGCCTCCCAGATGGACTGCAAATGAATGTAAAGATAGATGCCTTTTCTTATTAAAGAAATTTTCACCTCTTTCCAACACAGAGACTGTCAGAGGTGACAAAAGAATCACATGAACCCTCTCTCAGAATATTTGATGAATATGGGAGGCAATCCTTGAGAAGCTCTTGGAAGTGAGAGCAGTTTTAAATCACCAAAACAGCCAGCAGAAGAAAAGGTAATTGTGACAGAAAAACTGGACATGTTTCCTATGGTAAAATTCCCAATTGATGGAATGTGAAATTTTTCACTTGAATTAATGCAAGAGCATTTGGAGTACAATGGCCCAATGAAATAAAGTGTTTTTAATTGGGTTAGCAGGAGGGAGAAGGAAGCTCTTCTAATGATGTTAATTGAAAAAGCAAATTCACTGATTTCGTACACTGGGTTGGTCAAGAGGTTTCTTTTATGCTTTACATTATTTAAACCTGGCACATCTGTGGCTCCAGTGCATAGCACACAGATGGCATTGCTTTTTGTTAAAGTGCTTGACAACAGCCTTACTTGTCAGTCTGGATAACCTCAGATAACATGAAAAACTGCCTACACTATGCTTAACGACCATTTCATTGATCATACCACTTCATTCCTTGCCTTCAGCAGACTAAAACTCATTTATGGAAACACTCTGGGCTTGAAAAAAGCTGACTTGCCTCACAAAAACAGCACATCACCTTTCCTTCTATGGTATACAGCTCACTCTGAAAGCTCCTATGACACACATGGGGCTGCTGCCAGAAAAATCAGAGAAAGAAGCAGGTGGGCAGGAGGGCATGACAGAAGTCTGTGTATGTATTAAGTGCTACTCATTAAAGTGCATCCCTGGTGGATATGTTCACTACACAGGGATTGAAAAGGGCACAGAATTGACAGCAATCACCTCAGCAATGACAGAGTAGCAACAAGTCAACTTCCCACAAGGATCATAACATCATGCACAGCGCCATGCACAAAGCATCCTTTGCCACAACATCAATGATGTCTCTGTGTGGGTGCAATTATACTAAACACGGGACATCACAGTGGACATCACTGGACATGGTGGTAAGAGTCAACTCTATCTGTTTTCTTACTTACAAAAGGAAAGGTGGGGTGGGAAAGGAGTATGGTTTCTGAAAAAGGTGCCTTGAGTTTTACCAGGGGCTGAAGTAGCTTTCACATTTTCCAGCTGAACATCAGCTTAGACCATTTCACACAGCTGGATTGCAGCATTTTATCAACAAGTATATTCGTTAACCAGCTCAATGGGAGGATGTGTAATGTGGCGTTGTCATGTCTGTTATGGCCTTAGACAAATGGGGACAAAGTTCCTCAAAGGACACAAGGCTTATCTGTCTCAGGATGTGCAGTTATCCATGAAATCACCAGGGTGTACTGAGAGTTGTTCCCAAGAAATGGGAGAATTCTATTTTCATACCAGTTCCTTTCTCACATTTTTCTCTTTCCCCCATGACCTTGATCCAGCTGCTTCCACCACCGAAGTCTAGTACAGTGCCATGTTTTTTCAACTCATCCTCCAGGATGACAATAGGCGCAACAGCAACCTCTACATACAAACTCCTGTCTCCTGCTACTCTCATTTTGACAGATGAGTAATACGTAGTATTTACCTCTATGTGAGAAATGAAAGGGTGTTGCCACATTATTCATTCTCTCAGTTGCCAATGCGTGGGAACACAACTTGCCTTAAGTTTCTGTGCAGGCTTTGAGTTCTCATCATCAAAACAGTATTTCAGGACTGATGTACAAAAAGTTTACATTAGAAGACTTACATTCAGGATGGTCTGGTATGCAACTTCTGGATAATTCAGTATGTGAAAAGGTTGACAATTTAATTTATTTTGTGCCTTCTTTCATAAAATACTTTACACACCATTTCATCCTGGAGAACAGCTAGACACTCTCAGTCTTCTGTGATCCATTCTTTCTCTCCTTCCTATACCAATAAATGCATACTTTTTGATTAGGTATTTCACTCCCACTCTATGCCACCAGAAATAGTGATAGTGGTTATAATGAGACCATAAGGTAAAACGCATGTGGCGGTAAATCTTAATTAAATATATCAACAGAATTTTGAACATAGAATTGTGGAATCATAGAATAGTAGGGGTTGGAAGAGGCCTTTAGAGGTCTAGTCCAACCACCCTGCAGAAACAGGTCCACCCAGATCAGGTCACCCAGGAATGAGTCTAGGTGGAGTTTTAAAAACCTGAAGAGAAAGAGACTCCACAACCTTCCTGGGCAGCCTGTGCCAGTGCTCTGTCACTCTCAAAGTAAAATAGTTTTTCCACATGTTTAAATGGAACTTTTTATATTCCAGCTTCATCCCATTTCTCCTTGCCTTGTCACTAGATACAATAGAAAAAAAGGATGCTGCAACATCCTGACATCCACTATTTCGATATGTGTAAATATTAATGAGATCTCCCCTCAGTCTTCTCTTCTCTAGACTAAACAGCCCCAGATGCCACAGCCTTCCCTGGTGAGAAAGATGCTTCAGTCTCCTGATCATCTTGGTGTCCCTGCGCTGGACTCTCTCTATTAGTCAAGACTTAGTAATCCTGTCCAAAGTTCCAGGGCAACATGGAATTCACCACTTTAGTGTCCGAATGTCTGACCAGGATTTAAGTCTTGAAGACAAGACAAAGTCAGTTTCCAAAAGTCATACCGGAAGTGTCAACAAGATTTTCTTTCCTCTCTAAGTTCTAAGTTTATGAGAAGATCCTCCTTTGATTTCTATCTGAAACTTTAGAAACATGCTTATTCTAACTCTGGACCCATAGTGTGTCTCTGAGGAGGATGTGTGGGGAAAGTGAGAGGACTGTTTTATATCTGGTCTTTGGAGACTTCCAAGGGTGGATCCAGGTGGACAAGAGTATTAATTCTAAAGAAATGTAATAGAAAAATAAATACAAAAATGAATATATACTTGCCTCTGAATCCTCATATCTTTGTCTTTAGGGATTTTGATTCCATTACAAATATTAGCAAAGATCAAGGGCATTTTCTTTTAAGGACAAGCCTAATTGAAAATAAGTTAATTCTCCAAAAGTGGAAATCAGCTAAAGAAATTAAAATTGATATGAGGTCTGCCGCAGAAGTGTTTTATCCTTTAGGATTTTTCCCACACGTAAGTCAAACTTAAGTCTTCAAGAAACTTCTTGTATCTTCAAACTCCAATCACTCTTCCCTCTTGTCCTCCTAAGTCCTCCAGTGCATATTTTGTCTTTCATATTTCTGCAGACCTTTCTCTCCCAGTATGCTCTTTTGGAAGCAAAAAAATATTCTCTGCTGCCTAGCTAGACCTCAAAAAAAAGCAGACATGTGTCTTCCTCTTTGTTTATTTTAGCTGTCGTCTCTCTGAAGTCTGCTTTGCCTATTTTCACTGCCTCTGCCAGTAGGGAAACCCTGAGACAGATGGCAAATACTGGCTTTTTAATAAGCAATGAGTATGTATAGCAAATCAAACCTCACCTCAGATTCACAGAGTGGCATCTGTGGAGATTTCCTGAATATAAGTCTCTTCAAAGAAAAAAAACAAAACAATGAGGAGGCTTAACTCATTTTTCAGAATTATGATTTTTACTCTTGTTCCTCTTTGTCAGATGTTGAACTAATACATGTCAGCTCAGCAAAGCTACAAAAAAGGCAGTTGGGCCATGTAGATGAAGTAGGAAATGGGCAAGAGAGAGACATGAGGAGATAAGCCTCAAATTTCTTTCTCACCTAAAGAGACAAAGCTCACGTTCTGGCAGGGTGTGCGCATACACTCCTATCTGTGTGTGTGTGTGTGTGTGTGTATGTGTCTTCCTTCCCTACATCCTCTGGGCCACTTTCAGTGAAATTGAGCCATTATATTCCTACAAGTTTTATGAGAGAACAAGGTATTGCCATCTGCTCACCCTGCTGTGACTCTGTTCCCTGTTGGCCTCTTCTGAATCCTGTTGGCCACTTTGTCTGACTGGGCATAGCTGCTTTTGCATTCATGGTAAACAGCTGGGCAGATGAGCAATGTCCTGCTAGCATCTCTATTGAAGCATAGTCTGAACACAGTATGGGTACCTGCTATGACTCTCAGTGCTGAGAGAAAAGAGCTGCATGCACTGTAATTAAAATTAATATCATAAAGGCAATTCTATGTTGCTGCCCTCAACAAAAAGCTCCATAATACTAAAACCATTAAAGGATTATTTTCAGTATACAGAGCTTTTACTATTATGCTAACTGTCCCTGTAATTACGCTAGCAGGGATACAAAACTGAAAGATACCACACAATAATAACTGACACACAAAATTTGAAAGAAGTAACCTAACTAATCAGTTGGAAAAGTGACTGGTTACAGAAATATACAAAATCAGAAGGTATAAAGTAAGAAAAATCAAGGACTCACACCATGTTTCAACACATATTGTCTGAATAAACACAGATTTCTTGGTTTATTTAAAAAAAAATAACTGGAAAGAAAGATATTGTCAAGAAAAAACATGCAAAGAAATCCAATGCCAATAGTAGTAAATGATTAATTTGGCCATCACATTTGAAAGTAAGAGTAAAATATTTCAAAATAATCTCTACAATGAGAAATAAATGAGCAGTAAAGAAACGTACTTTTATTCAGAGACCACAGTTACAATGATTTTATCAAGCCTAGAGCAACCTGCTAGTTTGTGAACATTTGAGAGTTTTTCATTTATAAGTGTGCTCCCACAATTCTAGGATTTCAGGAAAAAAGAAAGATGTCACCATTGGAAAAAGGAAATAACAATTTTGAAAAACATAAGTCTGCTCCCACAATTCTAGGATTTCAGGAAAAAAGAAAGATGTCACCATTGGAAAAAGGAAATAACAATTTTGAAAAACATAAGTCTGCTCCCACAATTCTAGGATTTCAGGAAAAAAGAAAGATGTCACCATTGGAAAAAGGAAATAACAATTTTGAAAAACAAAGTATCTCTATGTTAATCTAAAAAGTTGATATTGATTGTATATTTACTCCTAACAGAGTTAATAATAAAGAAGTTCAGGTTAAAACAAATTTTTTTAGCTGATGAAGAATTCATTAGTCTTGGTCTTTAGCAAAAAGAAGAGGGGAACAGACAGCTCTGAAATTTCACTTCATAGATGTAACATTTATTTTGACTCAACAAAATTTTTCCAAGGCATAAACATATATGTACAGCTGTGTTTGTGTCAGCTTGCCCACAATAAATTGATTTCTTAAGAACATGCTTAATGTTAATCACCAAAATAAAAATTAATAGCAGTCTTTACATCCTTGAGATTTGTATTTGGTCAGTTACCACAAAACTGAAATGAATAAATGATTAAACAGCTCCGTTACCCACTATATCCTATCGTCAGCACAGCTTGTCCACAATATGTCCATTATCCACCACCAGGCTGCTAGAGTAGGACCCTGCTCCTCATGTCCTCCGCTCTTCAGGGATGGATATTACTGACCTTGCTACATAGTCCTGCAGGGAGTGAGACAAAGACCAAAGGACAGAAACCAAACTAGAAGAGAAGGAGAGACCCCAGGCAGAAAGGGAAGGCAGAAATACATGCTGCTTTGGACATCTGTGGAAACAAAAAATTTATTGAGATGATGACCCACTGCTGGGTTAAACTTCATGGACTAAGGGCTGATTTTCTGAAAAAAAAAAAAAAAAAAGTGATGGAAATTACTCAGCTCTTACTGGGAATAGTCTATTTTAATTGCATACTGGCATTTGTTAAAGCTCTAACAGCTTCATTTAATTCCTTGGGCACACCCCGAGGTCTGAGGTATTGCAGGAGACTCTAAAACATGCAACACTGTGAGTGTATGCACTAGAGAGAGAAATATTAGGCATGAATGTTGTCCCCAGGAAAAGTCGTCCTTCTACATAATAGGAGAGGCCACAAAATAGTGTGACTTTGCTCTAGCAGGTAGCTCTTAGAGGGAAAAATAACCCCTACAGTGTTTTCTATAGTAAAAATGTCTGTTCCACAGTTATAATTTCAAATAATATATCTCAAAGGAGGATAAGAAGGCAATGGGCTACCAGTTCAAGGGGAGAAATAGCATCCAATAAAATAGCTAAAGTTTGGTTGCCACCAAAGTAAGTTGGCTAGATCGATACTCGCCATGACCTCCTAGAAGTGAGCCAGCCCTGTAGAAAACAGTTCTAAAGGAAACTCCAAGGAAAAGGTGTATGTATGAGAGATTATTGGAGGAATTTTGGCAGATCATATGAAGTAGTTTAGATGCAAAATGCTACAGGATACTTTAAATGTCTGTGAGGGTGGAGGATCTTAACTTTACTTTTACAAGTGAATGCACTTTCAGCCCCATAGAAGCCTCTACCTCCCAGACACGACAGACTCGGATGAGGGATGTGGTAGTTATTGACATATCCATTTTTTTTGGTGCCACGATGCTCTCTAAGACATTACTCTGCCTAATACAGCAGTTATGGCATCTAACAGGACCACAGTTGACAGTGTTGCACTTGCATAAAGAATCATACTGTGGAAACCATATTTTTTATTACAATTTATGTTTCAAACTTGGGAGTAAATTCTTAGAGTATTATTCATCACTGTGTACCTCAAGATATCCAAGCCAAAAATCTGAGTCCAGTGGTAGCTTTAATAAGGAGTTTATCCCATTTCTGTAGGACATACCAGAAGATGCATAGGGACTTGAAAAACAACAAATAAATATTGAGGCTGGCAGGGTTAAAGTGAGATCAAGACTTGCACATAACGTGAAAGATGGCTAAGATAATAGCTTAGTTAACCCTTAAGATTCTGTGATTCTGCGATTCAGAGCAAAGCATTCCTGTTTATGCCACTCTGGCAATACATCTTCAAGTAACATTTCTCATCAGGTTTGCTTTCACATAGAAGGAGGTGCTAAAAAGGAGCCATCTGTATTTTCACACCTTTGTGCCCACACAAGCATGTTTCAGGCACTTTCTTCTACAAAATCTTGATCATTCTATGCAGACTGAACCTTTCTGTAATTTCCAAACCTGGACCTGTGCTGGGTTGCAAAACTGACTGTGATTACAAGGCAGAAGAAATGCATGAGCTGAAATTACCAAACTAGGATAAAATATTAAGATGACATCTTCTGGAATTCAAGACCCAAGTGTTACTAGCACAGTAGTATTATACATACACTGTAAGACCATATCATGATAAAATCCTTCAGGGAAATTTAAATAACAGAACAGATTGTCAGATGATACACTTTATAACCCACTTTTTATTTTAGAAACACTTCATAATATTAAATTACCTAAATGGCTAGGGAAGGCTATGCTTAGCAAGTTACTAATTGCCAGCAGAATGATTCCAAAAATGGAAACCCCAAAAGAACTCACCCTAGTTCTGGCCCACTCAGTAATAGATTATGACTATTCTGAAAAAGTTCACTTTCAAATATGTGAGAGCTAATAGCATTTGACATTGCTTCAGTTTGAGTACATGAGGTGACCTCCAAGCCTCTTTCAAATTAATCATAGAATTATAGAATCATAGAATGGTAGGGTTGGAAGGGACTTTTAGAGATTATCTAGTGCAACCTCTCTACAGAATCAGATCCACCTACATCAAGTCACATAGGAACGTGACCAGGCAGGTCTTGAAGCCTCCAAAGATGGTTGTAAATTTAGTGAGATGAGGAAGCCACACACTTGAGCCATTTCTAGTGTTGTTTCTTCCCTTTTATGGAGAAGAAACTGCAGCAGACCATTGCAAAGCACAAATCAGTTGTACTGAGAGGCTTGTTTTTTGTATTTGAAAAGGATGCAAAGCAGTGATGGGATTACCAACACATTCAGTCAGGTGAATTGACAACTACTCATCCTTTTTAGGCAGTGCATATGTTTAAATTCAGGTATATAACTATATTTTTCTTAAATTTTCTCAGATTTGTAAGTCTTTGAATTACTTGCAATGAAAGTATAATAGCATAGGCAGTGATTCCACTAGTAATGCAATAAAGCTAATCAGCTATTTAATTCATGCACAATTCTTTACAGTATAACACTGATTTTAAAACTTTGTTCTGTAAATTATGTGTTATACATTGATTCTGTGCCTGACTTCTTTAGGAAAAACACACAAAAGAACTCACAGGAATATTCTTACTGTTTATACATTGTTTAAAACAAATAACTCCCTTGAGAAGTTCCCTGGGAGTTTTGATTTTGGTTTTGAAATTGGGTTAGAACAGTTCTTGTGAAGTGCTTTTGAACATGTAGTTGGTACTGAAGTGTCAGAGTTAGGCCTGCAGAAGGGGAAGAGGGAACATCTAGTATGTCTGGAGGAGTTGATAGACTCATGATGGTGGATTAAAAACAGGATGCTGAAGCTGTTATTGCTTTCCGGTGTTTGATCCATATCTCAAAGATGGATGGCCAACTCAGAATGAACCAATCTACTCACAAAACAGTTCCTGACTTGCTGGTTTTCAGCCTGCTACACCAATGTGAACTAATCCAGAATTTGGTTCTATTAATAAACATGCTGAAATCAGTGTTGGTTCAGGAGCTGATTCATGAATGTATTGGTTTGTTTTGCCTTAGGGTTAAAGCGTCATGGGAGAGACAGGGTGAATACCTGAGGGATGTAACTAATCCACTGTCCAATTTTCATTGGATTCATCAACTCCCATATCCACTTTTGTAACCAGTATACCTGACTATGAATCTCAATCAGAATTTTATTATACCTTTTATATTGCTGCTGAACTCTGAAAGCTGCCATTCAGCAAAGCAGTTTGAAGCATACTTACGAGTTAATGGCCTTTAAATGCATTTTTAATAATGTCCCATATTCACATCTATTTATGCAAGGTTTATGTAATTCATCTAATGCTTCAACATTTGAAAATTTTACCAGGTGTATACACAGACTCCTATCTGATGCAGAACCCAAGAGGATTCTTAAGAAGCTTTTGCTATGTCATGCTTTAAAACACTTCTTAGCATTGAAAATGAACCAAATAAGAGAAAGTTGAGCCTCATTTGCGTGGATGCCTTTGGTTCCTCTTCTGCCACTAGTACACTGACAATAGGTTAAAGCAGTTGTTTCACATGTAGATGTAAGTAGCATAAAAAGAAACAGTGGATTGCACCGTCTTTGGGATTCTCTGTCATTCCTTTATGACAACAATAAGCAACTCATTTTCTTATAGCTTTCTTGCCTGAGTGCCTCCCCTCCTTTTTCTCCATCTTTCTCTGACTTTATAATCATTTTTTCTGTTGTTGCAGAATTGCAGGAGATGGCTTGCATTGTTCTTTGTGCCTCAGTGAACATGAAGATAGTCTTGTGTTTGACCTATGAAGATATAGTAGGTGTTAAATCTAAAGCAGTCACAAAATATTTCAGGTAATTTTTATTTAAACAGTTGAGTGGATTTGTTTTTCAAAGTCAGGAAAATACAGAACATCTCTTTTCTGTCTGGCTGGATTAAGAAGTGTCTTGATCCATCATTATTTTTAGGACGTAATGTCTAAGAGCAAGGACAAACTGTGTGGAGAACCTTTGCTGACGGGCTGTACATATTCTTCAGCAGGAATCAGATTACTGCCCAGGAATGGGTACTCATAAGCATCCTCCTCTTTAAAATCCTTAGCAGGTGCCAATAAATTAGGAGGGAGACAGTTTTCTATGTTTCAGCTGAGATTTTTGAAAAATCCAGTGACATCCTCATTTGTACTTCACCTGGTACCATGGCAGAGCTGAATATTTCTGTCCATACCAGCTAATGATGCAGGTAGAGCTTGGAGAGGAGTCACTGCCATAGCAATGCAAACTGGTACTGTATGCTCTAAAAGTCATGGTCAAAGAAATCTAGATGATGCTGAAGTGCACAGAGCCTGAAGCAGAACCTTTTAAATTAATTTCCTTAGCCTTCTGACTTTTAGTATTTGCTTCCTATTATATCTGTGGTTCTTAAACCTCCTACTTATAAGGCCCAGGCCACCATAAAATGAAAGAACTCTTGATACAAAAGAATGAGGTTACAGCTAGCATGTATCTCCAATATTTGATCAGACCAACACTATACAGATTCCTAGAAATTTGCCGGTACCTGGGTAGCTCCCATTGCTCTTTCCTTGTCTTACAGCCAGTTATTGACATGTAAGTGTCAAAGAGCTGAAGGGTATCTATTAAAGTATTGACAGCTATTATAAAGGTCACACTGCTTTTTTTTTTTTTTCTTTTCTGATTTTCAGATATTCTTTCATAAAACTGGAAATGCTTTATCTGTTTGCACAGAGTTGAAGTATCAGATATATTTAATGACAGAGCCTAGGTAAACTGAAAAATAGCAATTAAATTCTTGGAAGAGATAATAAAAAAAATACTTGTTTTGCCATTGCTTAATGAGAAGAATAGCCTGGCTTTTTCAAATTTTGTCTTAAGGTATTTTGATGACTTCTTACTAGTTAACTGAATCTTTTGATCTGCTGATTTTGATAGACAATGACTCTGTCATTGTATCAAAGCTCTTCCTATTACAGAAAATGGAGAAACACGGCTCTCCAGAGATATCCTCAGGGCAAAGTGTGTATGCATACACAACGAAGACGAGAAAAAGGGAGAGATCTGTAGCATCCAGCCTATTTAGGTTTTTTCTATACTAGAAATACAATTGTGTCAGGGGACCCACTTACAACACAGTTTCATTGTAGAGTGCAGCTGGTAACCTTAACCTTTAAGCCTTGCTGTAGAACACGGTTGTAGACCAATCAACACTACAAAATAGGATCATATTGTATTTGGGTCAGGGGATAACTATGTTGTATCTTCGTCCCATGTCATGGCTGTGATTTCACCACAGACAAGGCCTTCTAAAGCCCAGTATTGTATTATATGTCTTTTTCACTACTTATAATTGCTACTGCTGAGGAATCACCTGCTGTGTCCCTTTCTTTTGTAGAGTAGACCCTTTAGCAGCAATAGTAGTAATTCTGGGAAACTCTAATCCAGACCATTAATGTCATTTTATTGGTTGTGATAACTGAGAACTTTTTTTGCATAGCAAAATTCAGTCTTTTTACAGGAAGACAAAGACCAAATCTGCAAGGAAGAGTGGTTGTTATCTGATACTCTATGTCTGGGCTTTTCTTTTGCTCCTAAAGAACCTCCTTCCAGCTTTTGCTACTAACACAAACCTGATAGTAGTATGTGAAGGTGTGCATCATCCAGATTGCCATCTTAACATCATTGCCAGTATTAGATGATAAATCCAACAAGAGATATAGAATCTTTTCATGTTGCTTGTAAAATCTATCAGTCTGATATTGGTGGTGGGAGGGATGTGGGAGGTGATGTGTTTCTGTATTTTTGAGCAGAGCAGATACTGAACACGTCTAAATTCCTGCCTTCATTTCCAAAGATTGGGAGGGACGTGAGAACATGCTGTAAGAGCTTCAGCGGCTCCATCTTTCCTCTGTGTTCCTACAAAAGAGGCTCGGTGAAGGCAACAGAGAGATTGTCATATTCTTTAGCATGGGCCTCTATCCATGGCTGATTCCCACTACTTCTGCTCTAATGATGCAGTGAAGGGCTAATACGAGGTGGTAATAAATCTTAGCCCTATTGAATGCTCTGGATACTCCCTAGATATCCTAAGTGATTAGGGGGATCTCTACAGCACCATACTGCAAAGTCACAGTTACAATAGGTCCCTTTTGCCTCCAGCTACCATACATCACCTGCTCTATAGCCTACTGGGTGCTCAGAGGATGGCTTATAATTCCACTGAGCAACAGCTTCTCGGATATCCTACCAGATCTTCAGTTAGAGGTGGTAATTTCCCTGTTGATAACATCCCCATTGAAGTGTCTTCTCAAAGTGCAAGCTGTTAGCTACCCTGATTCCTTGTGCCCAATACCTACACATGCTAAGGAGTGATGCATTGACTGTGCTAAAGGCAAAGCAGCCTGAACTAGCCAGAGCACATTTGCTTCTAAATCTTTGCAGGGGAAAATTTAAAGGAGGATACATCTTCTTCAGAGTCCAACACAGCTTTCTGGAATAACCTTTTCCTTGAGAGAGGCATCAGCAGAGTGGCAGAGCCATCTTTCTCAAAAAGGCCAGAGAAGTGCAGCTGCCCTGATGGGGGAACTGTGAAGCCTTCAAAATGACATAGATGCTGCCTAAGCATGACAATGACTGGCATGCTAAACAGAGAGGAGTATAGGTACCTCAAATGGGAGTGCAGAGAGGCAGCAGTCCTTCTTGGAAGATCTCTAATACAGCTTGCCTGAAGCCATTTCAAGGCCAGAGAACAAATACTACTGAGAATAAAGAAAAGGAAGACAGATCAAGTATCACAATAAACTTTGCTACCAAAGAGTTTTATTTGCAGTTATTTCATAGTTTATAGATTTCTTGAAACTCCCTTCCAGTATTGTATCTCCAGCTGAAAAACAACCTGCAGTGCCTAATATTTTCTTTATAATTTCTTTTTACTGAAGAGTACAAGCACTCATTTCGAAGTGCATACCAAAACACGTGAAAGTTACTTGATTGTCACAGAAGAAGGTATGTGGGGAGCAGAAGGGCAGGGGAAGCATTGCATGGTGTCAGCTTCACATTCTGGTAGAAATATAGCCATCAGTTTATTGCTTTGTCTATCAAAATCTTCCCAAGATTGGCAGAAGCAAGGCTGGGTGGGAAGATGTGCTTATTTTAGAGCTGATGCCTGCAGCTGCCTTTTCTGTTTTCATCTGCAGAAAGGTGATACAGAACCTAGGGCTGGAACCGTGCCCATCTTCCCTCTCCTGCCCCTACTTTATGCAAGAAGTCTGGATTGCTTCTTTTGGAGTTGCATGATCTTAGTGAAGCCAGTCACACTGATAGTAGAGCCTGAGGAGATAGGTAGCTCTGCCTATGTATCGGGTATGCCACTCTCAGGGAATTACTGCTGTCCATTTCCTTTTTTCACTGTTTACACCTTCTCATTGAAGTTTAAAGACCCTGCCTCCAAAAAAAATGAAACTCCATCTTCGATGTTGAAACTTCCTCTTGTAAAAATTACATCTGTCCTGGTATGATTTATTAATTTCTTGTATTCAGGAAAATAAATTTTCCTTTTGCCAAAAGCTTAAATAATGAATAGGTCCAAAATATTCAACATGTAGGTAGCTTGGCTTCTCAGCTGAAATTTCTGTTTTTGTGTGATTTTACTTCCAAAAAGCAATACATAAATTCCCAGGCTCTCTTACTGAAGAAGTTTTCTCAAACACTGCTAAAGAGCAACCTGCAAAGCAGTCTGATGGGAGCTGGATCTGAGTCTCTGAACTTTGGCTGTCTTTAACCAGCATAACGTGTATATGTTGGTTCTACTGAGTACAAAGCAGCTTCACTGAAGGAAAATGGTCTTTCTTTTTGTCTTTTTTTTGTTGTTGTTATTCACACAGTACCAAAAAAAAAAAAAAAAAAAAAAAAAAGCTATTCTGCCATAACTGTTCTCAGGCAACAGTAATTAACACTGACTTCCACTGTTCATTTCAAACAGTATCTGTTTCATTTTATTATGTCTTTTTCCCTACTACTAACATCAAGTTGATGTTTAATAGCCTCCTTCTGCCCCAGTATTAGTACCTCCTTCTGCTTCCAATTTGTTGGCTGCTGAAAAGCTGCAAAGGCTGTTAGCAGGTGATTGTGTAGTGGGCGCAGAAAGGAATCACCAGCTCCAAAAGGTTCTGCTAGTGAGTGTGAAGAAGTGAGAAAGAAAGAGGACAGAGGGACAACATAAAGTCAGGAGGAGCATCATCTGCTTCCCCCTCTGAAAGTCAAGAAAATACCTCTATTTGTGCATGTTGTGTCTAACTGGAGCCTTAGTTTAATCAGGAGCCTCAGTTTGGTAATGTCACTTATTATTATCGATGTCAGGCATTGGTATTGGGACTAGGACTGTTTAGCAACCTTGTCAGTGATGTGAACGATAGGATTGAGTGCAATCTCTGCAAGTTTGCTGACACCACCAGTCTCTGTGTCATGGTTAACAAGATGGAAGGAAGGGATGACATGCAGAGGGACTGCAACAACGTGGAAAGCTGTGATTGCAAATTTCATGAAGTTCACCAATGCCAAGTGCTAAGTCCTGCCCATGGGTTGGGGCAATCTTTGACACAAATACAGGCTGAGCAATGGGTGTCTTCACATTATCCTTGCAGAGAAGGACTTGGGGGTATTGGTGCGTGAAAAATTGAATATTAGCTGATAATGAGTGCTGCCGGCTCGGAAAGTTGACATCAAAAGAAGTGTGGACAGCATACAGCTCTGAGAATCGCAATGTCAGAAGGACATTGAGCTGTTGGAGCAAGTCCAGAGGAAGCCATGAAGGTGACCAGAAGGCTGGAGCATCTCTCCTAGGAAGACAGGTTGAGAAAGTTGGGGTTGTTCAGCCTGGAGAAGAGAAGGATCCAGGGAAACTTTACAGCAGTCTTCCAGTACCTAAGGGGGCTGACAAGAAAGCTGTAGATAGACTTTGGTAAATGACATGTAGTAATAGGATGAGGGTTAAGGGCTTCAAACTGAATGAGGAGAGATCAAGATCAGGTATTATGAAGAAGTTCTTTCCCCTGAGGGTGGTGAGGCCCTGGGACACGTTGCTCAGAGTAGTTGTGAATGCCCCATCCCTTGGAAGTGTTCAAGGCCAAGTTGACAGAAGACATGGAACTTGATGGGTCTCTTCCAACCCCAACTGTTCCAGGAAACTATGATTTTAGTAAAGTACTCAGTCCCTTGAGCTTCTCTTAAAAGCCAGGTTTTGGCAAGCTACTCTTGGGACTGTTTTTCCTCAGCTCTGGTCCCTGCTTACATATCAGTCAACATCACAATTACATCTCTTTTATATCAGCAATGCCCAAGGAGTACTCATAGAGAAAATCCAATTTAAGAAAAAAGAAAAACACTGCTCTAAATGTCTGAAGATGAACACTGGGAAAGCTCAAACATACTCGACATGCTTGAATCACCAGCTGTGGGTGATGTTAAAATTTTCACTGTTCTGATCTTTTAATTCTTTGATAAAACATCCATCAACCAAAAACTCTTTTATTGTATTAAGACATGCTGCAGATGTCCCACAGTGTGGATGTTCCTGAAGGCATATAGATAAAAACCTGTATGTCCCAATAGCCTGCAATTTCACCAAAGGCATTACATGGAAAGGGCTCTGCAGAGACAAAATTCAGCCTCCAGCAATTTCAGCAGAGACAGTTACAAATGCTGAAAACTGCTTCTTATGCACAGAGTTATTGAAGTTAGATTAATGCCATGGCATGAACCACTATAGGGAACTCAAAACACATTGCACTCATGAAATAGCTTAAAATAAAGAAATACAGCAATAAATAATGTAATATTTTTTTCCAAGGAAGTAACCAAACTCCAATATTTAATAATGCTTGTTTGGCAACACCACATCCAGGAAGTGCTTTGGTCTCTCAATAAAATGAGAGACCTTCAGAGATGAATCTTACCCAGTAAAAGAGAGAGACGTTAGACAGTTGTGAGACTTTGTAAATTCATTATTCAAATTCAACCCTATAACTAAATACCTGGATTGCAATTCCCTACCACAGAGCACTGTTTTGTTACTTCTAGGTAAAACTTTCACAATTATTTCTGCCTAAGAATGACAATACTAGCTACCCAGAAACTACTGCTTGTCCAACATACATATAAGCTGTCACTTTTAAAAAAAAAAAAACAAAAACAAAACAAAACAAACTCACTGGAGCTTTGTGTGTTATACTGTTTCCTCATGTGACACCGTTTTGTTTTCCTTCATGAGTCCTGCTATTCCTCTTCATAGCTGAGTCATGACTCTCGATCCTTCCCTGTATTGCCTCCAAAAATATGACAGGATTATGCAGTTGATAATCACTAGAAAAGAGTTTACCTTGTTATGTCATGTTCTCATCCTCTCTATACACTATACATGTTAAAATGAAGTGTGTCTTTTGTGACAAAGAAAAGGAGAATGAGAATATTTTTCTCTCCTTTGAATATAGAAGTTATCAGTGTTTTACCCATGTTTTCACAATGTAATGCCTGCAATACTTTGACCTTTTATGGGCTGCAAAGTGCGAAGACCTCACAGTCCTTTCTGTGTACTATGAACTCTGACTGCCTCTCTCTGAGGATGTTTGATGATATTGCTCCATTTTGGATGATGAAACTGGCAGGCATTACTAAGAGCTAGCAGAATGGTGGCAGAGAGAAGGGACAAGATTCAGGGCTCTTGGTCTTCACAAGGGTCATATCTGCCTTCACAGGCAGACTCTACCTGCTAAACAGGAGCATGTACTCCTGTTTTTTTACTAGCTTTATCTGTTTTGGGGGAGCAAAACGTCCAAGGTTCAAATTCACAATGGAAGCAATGTCAACATAGCTGCAGCTATTCATTAGCTGTGGTGGTAATCTAGTATACACATCCACCACAAGATATTGCTGGAAATCAAGTTCTAAATGTTTAATCTGAAGAAAGAGCAGGTAAAGACATTATTTTGTCAGACATTACAGATTAAGTAGCGCTGCTTCTGCAGTGGAAATATCTTTAGGCTGCTGAAAACTACTTTAAAGACCAGAGGCACTGCCAAAAGAAATAAGAGTGAGTTTTTCAGTGTCCTTCATCCTCTTCTTATTTTCTCAACTTTTATGTTTCTCTTGCAGTACTATATGTTAAGGTAAAGGATTCTTTCCTGATACTCAATAGAGCTCATTCTCCAAAACTCATAAAACAAGACTGCTTATATGATTCCATTAACATATATATTTCCAAAAGCTATTTTAATTTGCCTCTGACCTTCTGTAACACTTACTCAGGCCCAGAATCAGGTTTGGTTGGAATTTTTGCAAGAATAAGGGACACCTAAGGATGACAAGACATGACTCAGATGCACTGGCAGCATTTTCCCAAAGAGATCAATTGTATTCATCAGCCAAGACAACAATATAATAAATAGAACAGAAATCCTGCAGATGAAACTAGGCATATAGCTAGCGTTAAATGTGTGTCACTGGTGTCACTGGTGCTGCTGGGAGAAGAAGGTAAAGCTTGAGAGAAGAGATAGCTGCAATAGTACAAACTCATCCTACCACCGATGCTGTGAGCAGCTTGCAAGAGTCTAACAAAAGATTGAAAACTGCTGTTGTCTCCTAGTTCTACAGCATTGCCTCTCTTCTCATTATAGACAGGAGTTACCTCCTGGTCCACAAGTGGCAGAAGAAATACAGACAACAACTGTATGTGCAAGGATGACCTCGCAATGCTTGTCAGGCTGTGATATATAGCTTAACAGCAGTTTGTTTCAAACTGGTGGTGATTGAGGGTCTCATAAAGCTGTACAGCCTTAACCCAGAGAAATAAGGTTAGTAAAATACATAAACTCTAGCACTGTGCAGTGCAGTATGCCTCCAGTCAACTGCAATTCACCAATGACATCATGATGGATCTCCAGTAGGTCGATTTGTCTGATGATAGATCTGACCAGCACAAGCCTCCAGGTCCTTTCCTCACTCTCCTTTTTGTCTCCACACTGCTGTATTGCCCCATAGGTTTTCTGACTGCAGAGTGAATGCTAAGTGGTGACACTAGCAAAACCTGCTGCAGACCTCTTGAATTCTAATTCATCTCAAGCCCAAGCTCCAGTGCAGGGTAAAAGACCATACTTGCAGTACAATAAAATACTCCAGAACAGGAAACAAAGGGAAAATAAAGGATTATAAGCTAAACATTAGCCAGCAATGTGCCCTCGTGGCCAAGAAGGTCAATTGGCATCCTGGGATGCACCAAGAACAGTGTGGCCAGCAGGCTGTGGGAGGTTCTTCTCCCCCTCTCCTCTGCCCTGGTGAGGTCTCATCTGGACCTGTGTGTACCGTTCTGGGCTCCCCAGCTCAAGAGGAACAGACAACTTCTAGAGAGTCCAGTGCAGGGCCACCAAGATGATCAGGGGACTGGAACATCTTTCATACTAGGAAAGGCTGCAGGAACTGGGACTGTTTAGTCTAGAGAAGAGGAGACTTAGGGAGGATCTAATTAACATTTACAAATATCTAAACTGTGAGGATGACGGAGCCCTGGCACAGGCTGCCCAGAAGTGTTGTGGAGTCTCCTTCCTTGGAGGTCTTCAAGACCCGCCTGGACATGTTCCTATGTGACCTGATCTAGGTGAATCTTCCTCTGCAGGGGGGTTGGACTAGATGATCTCTAAAGGTCCCTTTCAACCCCTACCATTCTATGATTCTATGATTCTATGATTCTATGATTCTATGATTCTATGATTCTATGA
>WBNH01002095.1:186450-245726 GCA_013401255.1 Urocolius indicus | reverse complement strand
AAAAAAAAAAAAAAAAAAAAAAAAAAGAGATTAAAAAAAGCATCTGAACCACAGAAGATAATGCACAGGAACTCCCACTCCCAAAATCAACTTGTGTTTACTCAAAACTTTCCCCAGCGGTTTCATGCCCGTTGGAGGCCGATCCCGCTGAAGAGCGGGAAACAACTCAGGTTTTGAAAGAGATGAACTTTTCTGCTCGGGTAGGGAGGAGGCGGCGACAGAGGCGTCGAGGGAATCAGGCCGGAGCCCCCTCGGCCGTGCCCTGGCCGTGAGAGCGGAGGGCGCACCGGGCGATGCAGCCGCTCAGCGCAGCCGCTCGGCCGGCAGCGGCCGGGGCCGAGCGGGGGAGCCGTGACTCCGCACCCCAGGAGCGGCCGGCGCCCGGGGTCCCGTCCCCCGCGAGCCGCTCGGGCTGGGCCGTCCCATCCCATCCCGCCCCCCGCGAGCCGCCCGGGGCCGAGGCGGGGAGGCAGCCGCGCTGCCCTCGCACGCTCCGCCCGGAGCGGCACCTCCCCGCCGGCCCGGGATAAACCTTTCCTCGGGCCAACAGGGACGTCCCTCGTCCTCCCTTCCCTTCCCTCCCCTCCAACTCCGCCCGTCACCGAGCGTCCCCTCGGGGCTCCCGCCCCACCGCAGCCGCGTCCCACCCGCCGCTGGGCATCGTGCCCCGGGGGGACGCCCCCGCCGCCGGGGCCGGCGTCGGGTCCCGGTCGCGGCCCGAGGGCGAGACAAAAGGCACCAAGTTGAGCGGGCGCCCTCGCCCCCAGCGCGGACCGCGCCCGGCCGCGGGGGCAGGGGCAGGCGGTCGGGGCTCCCGCCGTTGGGCGCGGATTGCCCCCCGCGCGGATTGCCCGCGGGTAACGGGATTACGCGGGGCTGCGCGGCCCCGCGGCTGTCACCGCCCAGGGAGGCAGCGGCGGTGCCGGCTCCCGCACGCCCCCGCCGCCNGGGGGGGGGGGGGGGGGGGGTCCCGCTGCTGCCAGCGGACCCGGGGAGCGGGAACTGGACGCCGCTCGCCGCGCTGCCGCGGCTGCACCTCCCCTAACCCTGCCCCCCTCCCGGAGGGGGAGCCGCCGGCGGGAGGAGGAGACCGAGAGCCCCCTCCAGCGTTCACAGGCGGCGGCAGCTGCGCTCGGCGTGGCCGGCGACGGAGGGAGCGGCGAGTCGCCTCGGCGGAGCCGCAGCTACGCGGGCAGCCCGCGGCGGGCAGAGCGGGAGGAGCCACGACCACCGCCCTGCTCCGTTGCGATACCGAAACGGCTCTACATACCCTCTTTTCCCCCCTCGCGGGCACCAGGAGGGGCGAGCAACTCGCAGGTGTCCAAGAGAAGGGTGAACGCGGGCTGCAGCCCCGCAGCCGGGGCGACCCCGAGGGACGAGCCCAGCCCCTGCCCCGCGGTACCTCTGCCCCTTTCCGTGGATTTTGGGCACCATCCGACGTAGAGACGGGTGGTTTTTATCAGGAACCCTCAGGGGCACGGGAAGGTGTTGACATCTTGCCCGTGGAGAGGGAATGGGCTCCTCTCAGCTGCAGCTGGGAGGCTGTTAAGCGAGGTGCTTCGTTCAGGAGGAGCCAGGACACGGCCTCAAGGGGTCTGTGCGTAATATACCTGTTAATCCCCACCACCACCTTCTCTGCTTCAGGAGCAGGGTGCAGGGATCAATTCTTGATTTGCCAAGAGGTGTCCCTCTGTGCTCTTCCTTACTTCCTTACACTTGCCTGAGGTGCCACAGAAACCAAAGGATTAGGCTATGTGGGCATGTTCACTGCTATGGGTTAGTAACCTGTATTTTCTTCCTTGTCAGACCACCACAGGTCCCAGCATTGTAAAATTTACACGTAGGAGCTATCAGGGCTTCAAGGGCTGTCGCAAAGCAGCATCCACTGAGACAGTGCCGAGGCTGTGCCTTTTTCAGAGAGGTCTAGCAAAAAGGCTGTCACACCAACATCCAGCATAGTTGTCTGCATACAGCGGCTCTTAAAACACCACTCTAATTTGCATAACTGAAGCATTTGTGTGCACATCTCAGAGGTTTTTTCCGGTCTTTCACCCCACGTCTCTCAAGGAAGAAGACCCGAGTGGTGCACACAAATGAGTGACACAGAGGAGACACTTCATGTCTTTGAAGTTTTCTCAGTGACCCAGCAAGAAGCAGTAAACTAGGCGTGTATTTATAAAGTAACCCTTCAGAGCACCTGGAATTTAAAGACATTTGAGAAGCCCAGCTACTGTCTCCAGTTTTTAATCACTGGAGGGAACAGAAATTATATGTGAACAAGATATATATATATATATATATATGTATATATATATAGGTTTTTTTTTGTCTAAGCCTTGGCCTTGCTTAATCCCCGTAAGATAAATTCCTCTGCTGTCAAAAGCAATGCCTCCATGCACAAACACCTCACTACAAATGCCTCGATGCATATGTCAACCAGCCTTGCTGAGAGCAAAAGAACTTTCATTTTCTTTGAAACCTTAACCAAGATACATAGATTACTGACTGGAAGGCCAGAAATCACCTTCAGCTGTCAATAAGTGGTAAGACAGTAATTATTGTTATTTTCCCCCAGACTTTTTCCACACAAAATGCATGATCTGCCTGTAGAAGATCAAGAAGAAAGATTATGTCATCATTAGAACAGAATATTTTGCTTGGAAGAGACCTGCCTGACCATATGAACTGTGGTTAAAAACACTAATATGATAAAAAAGATTGCCTTTTCCCCAAACACTTCCTTTTTTCACAGCAGCAGCATTAACTCTGTTTAGGTGCAGTTAGGGTAAGTGCAGCAGTGCAAGGGTCAATTGTAGCATTTAGAATTTCCTGGTGCTTTTTATGTACACTTCCAGATCACTAATGCCTCATTCACACCTAACAAAAGAGTTGCTGTAATCTACATCAAATGAATGAGGTCATCTTCAATGCCTTCCAAGTTTGAGTGACCTTGAAACATTTCTCAGTACTGAACAGAAGTAACAGGTTGCCCTGCAGCTACCGATTGTTTCTTGCTGAGCTCTAAAAAGCAACAGTCAAATGCTATCTCAAACAGTACACATACTGAAACATCGAATATGGTAATATGTTGGAGACTTCTCCCAGAGCCAGGAGCCTGCATGTGTTTGTTTAGTTAACCCTTTCATTCTTGAATCTTTTGAAGGTATCAAGGATATCTAAGGACCAACATCTAAAAAGACTTTACACACTTATTGTTTTATCAAAAGTCAGTCATAAAGTCATCTTTCACTCGTCTGTTCCCATTGATGCTCTCTGCCATTCTTAAGCAGCAATTTTTCTCTAAAATGTTTCTCTCTAGTGAATTACACGGTTGTCTCTTGTGAATTATTACACTTGGCAGGGTGGTTGGACTTCTCTGGCAAGGGGGTTGGACTAGACGATCTTTCAAGTTCCCTTCCAGCCCTTAATATTCTGTGATACACATGGAGGCAATTTTCACTCTTTTGATGTGACTGCTAAGGAAAGCACTCATCGCTGGTGATAGTTTCCTGTGGTACATGGGGTTACCTTTTTTTTCCCTGTGGAATTTGGTGTGGAACCAAATAAACAGGAGAATTTGAGAAACAGCATTTGCTTTTGAAAAGTCACTGAAATTGGGAAAATGCTTCTTGTTAGTTCATGTTTCTGAAAGAAAACAGATAAGCTTTGTCAGCTTGCACTGACAAAGAAGAGAAGAGCTGGAACTTGATTTCTGATTAAGAAAAAACGAGTTGGCATCATCATTCATGTCTGCTTTACCTGATAAGGGACAACCCAAGGGAAAGGAGGGGAAGGAGAGATGTATGTTATAAAGGCTTCTGTCATCTTGAAGAGACTGCCTCTCTGCGCCTTCAGCACTTTTCCCTCTTAGGAAAGAAATAGCAACAGCTATGATGGGATGCAAATCATATCTCTGGAATAAGCCTTCACTTTTTGCAGCTCTCATACACTGGGATGATTTGCGGATATTTCTTCGTTGCCATTTCCTCGTGTTTGTTGTGAGGTTCTAGAAGGTACACACATAGGTAGGCAGTTATGTCAGAATACCTGCAAAGTCTCATTTTCCCCTGCCATACGGTAACTTGTCTGCCTACCTGTGAGCTTTTCCAAACTAAACTGTTGGACTCAAATCCCAAGTATTCGGTTTAAGTTCTTTGGTTGGGTTTACACCAAGGTCAGGCTAGATTCTTCAGTGGCCTTTCTGGCCTTAAAAATCTATGCCTCTTTCGTAAATTACTTTAAAATATGTGTTGAGTTGAAATGTTTTTCTGTGTTTTACTAAGGCAAGAAGCTCAGATGCTGCCTTAAATGAAATCTGTGTATTTCAGCTATGTCTTTTGTTGAGTAGTTCTTTTTCATAAAACATTCCACAGATGTTTTCCCTGGAGCCTGAAATTTTGTTTCAAAGACCCTTTCAGCAAATACTTTCATGCTAGATTTATAAGTCTTCTTGCACAAATGTGGTTTGGGGCTCAGTCTTGCAAATCTATGGCATTTGGATAGTCAGTTTTAGGCTCATTGTCATCTGTCTTAATGTTAACTTGTATTAATTCATCTGGTTTTGCTAATTTCAGTGCAAGAGCATAACAGAATTATCCATGCAGATCATTTCACCGTTATTTTTATTGCACGTTTCGTAGCATACACACTTCCCACCATTTCAGTGGGAACACATTTTTATCCATATCTTCTCAAAATATTATTACAGTCACCGGTTGTTATCATACCACTAGCTCTGCTGGTAAGGTTACTAATGTTGAACCACTATGTCTTTCTTGCTTCTATATCAGAATTCAACATAAAACTATATCTAGAAGCAGTAGTAATTAACAACTTTCCTAAGAATGTATAACACTAACTGTAGACTGTCCTGACTGCTGAGGGAAAAACCAAAGAAAAAACCCAAATATTTAGCCAGTTAGTAAGAGAGTCCATTTCCATTCTCAAACTTCAGGATTTCCATGTGAAAGAAACACTTACCAGTTGAAAAGAAACCACTTAAGCACTTAGAGACACCTAATTAAGAGATTTTGTTTACCGTTTGCTCTAAGTATGAAACATCACTAATTAAAAGAGAACCTTTTAATGGTGTATTCAAAAGTTTCTCCAAGTCCTTAAGTATTTATATAAAGAGAGCTTATGGGTGTCAAACTGTCAGAACAAGCCCTTCTCCCTAGTCTCAGTTCAAATACCATACAGCATCACTCTTGTTACATGTTATCAAGTTTAGCTTGCATTTGCTTCCTGTTCCAGGATTACCGCCCATGGTGTGTTAGCTGCATGTCCATGCTAAAGTGCAATAGTTAATGGGTGAATCATCCCTGAGGCTTCAGAGCTAAAAAGTTTGCTTGAAATTCACGAACAATTGATACCTCTCAAAACTACACTGATCATGTTGGCTTTACTTGCTTCATGCTTGATTTTTCCCCTTCTGCAAATCCAAGGAGGAAAAAAAAGGCTCACGTTGTAAGTGACAATGAGGATTCCAGAGTGTTCATTCATGGACAAAATTGTCAACTACTGCAATGGAAATGAAAACGTGATTAGTAACTTATTATAATTATCTATTCAATAATCATTTACCAAATTACAAATATCAGAGCCTTCAAGAAAATAGAAGCCAGGGGAAAAGACAGAGGTTTGTAAAAAAACCAAAACCCCAAACCATAAATCAAACATCCTTTTGTTTGATCCATACTGGGGTTTCCTCACCTACAATCCCTTTTCACTTTTTCTCCCAAAAGAAGGGAAACGGAACACTGAATATCAGGACAAAACATGTATTCTGTGCCAGCATTTCCATCAGAAACAATGTACCTTTTCTCCATGGTGAAGAGAGAGAGAGGTGACAAACGGAGAGAGACAATATTTGCAGATATGAAAAGATTTCACACATCGAGTAACATAAAAACAGGGCTAAAAGAGAGCTGCCTTCTTCCTCAAGTGCCATCAAGCCTGTGGTGCAAGGTGAAATTTGCTGGTCAGGAATGAAAACTCAAAACCTCCCTGGTGAATGTGGCTTTTAAAAAACAACCAACCAATCACATTAATCCTTCAACACTACTTTTGAGAAGAAAACCAAATGTGTTGTTTGAAACAGAAATGTGCCTTTAGACTTCAGAATTTAGAGTAGAGCACCACAGCTCATTCTCCTCCAGTGCTTTTGTCATTTTGGACAAACTGTTTATCTGTGACCAGTGCCCCCACAGTGATACTTCCCAGGAAAACCACGTAACAGAATTCATTTCATGATTTTGAGACCCTTTAACACCATAATGAAAAAGAACTCCTTAAGTACCTAAGGGAGAAAAAAAAATGCCATTTCTGCAGCCCCTTGGACTTTATACTATGAGCAAACACAGCTTAAAATAATCCCCTTGCATGCCTGAAAACAAGAATAATACAGAATATTTAATGTGTTTTTAAGCATAATCAAACTTAAAGATTCCCTTGAAAATCATAACCATCTTGCTCTCTTTCTCCCCTCTGCCTCCCTGCCAATATTTCTTGCTGTGATGTCTCGCAAAGGAATAGATCTGGAATGCCTCAGTCTGTCTGAATGAACCCTTCAGGGATAATCCCCACCTTAAAGTGGTGGTGAGGGAACCTTACCTAGTGCTCTGTCACATTTAGGATCTCCCACGGGTCCTTTCTAACTTCCTGCTGGAGGACAGACATTTTATTTTACGACAGCTCGTTACAACAGGTGCCTTAATTACAGTCTCCTCGCCTGCCATAGTCATCTTTCAATTTTTAGAACGTCTAAATCTGACTGGAGGGAGCAACTGTAAAAGCTGTCAAAGCAAACATCAATTCAGCATATGATATTGCTATTTCAGAGTGCAGCCTCTGAAATTATCCCCTTCCTAAATGTCACACCAGAAGCCAGGTCTTCTAAGGGTGGTAATTTATTTGCTTCCCATGTGGGAAACACAGCAGAGCGAAGAGAAGCGAGGCCATCTATTTTCTATCCGAGTTTAATATCATTAATGAAATTCCTTCTTCAAAAGCAATCTGCGAAACTTTCTGCTCAGATAGTGAAAGGTATTAAATAATTTACAGAAATAATGTTTCACTGTAGAAAGCTTAGCAAGATCTGCATAATTTATGTTTAATGAAATCAAATAATCAAATGATTAGAGACTTGAAAAGCGTTTATTTTCCTGCTTGTTATCTTTAATCCACTGCAGTTATTTTCCTCAGACGTAAAATTCCAATGAAGGAAAAATGAAACAGCCCCTCTAAAAAGCACAACTCAGACCAATATAATATGAAACATCATTGTGCTGATGAGAAAAAAATCATCTACAATGACATAGCCCACTTTCTGCTACAGTCTACTTTCAAATCAGGAAGGAAAATTGTCCTTAAAGGTCAGGTAGAATAAGTGTACATTTTGTGTGCCAGCAGCTTGCCGACGATGATAGGCAAAAGTGTTGGGTGGTGTTCTCCCTGCAAATGCGTTAGCTACGCTGGCACCATCAAAGACCTCATTGCACTTGTTCTGCCTCTGGAGCAACGTAGGCTCTGCCCATGAGTTTTAAGTGTTTTAAGTTTTAACCTGGATGCATGCTGTCCTGGTTCCTGGGTTCTCATGCTGACAGATGGACAGGGAAGAGGTTTCACTTACACTCTCTTAATTTTCTGAGATGCATGCTACAGGCAAATGTCATACGAGTTTTTTCCATGCCCAGTTTTTTTCCACTTATTTTAACAATCTATTGCCATTGCTTCCAATTAGATAATTTTTCCATTCCACGCAAGATAAAAAAAAAAGCACCTTTATGGCTGTTGCTACTAGTGTTTTTTTTTTCCTGTTTCCTCAGGAAGTAGTCTACATATCATGTATGTCTGCATTCCCTTCAGAATTAGGTTGTATTTCAAAGGTGAGATTCACTGCTTGCTGTGACAATGAAACACAGAAAGCAATCATTTCTGGTTTATCAGTAATCTTTAGGATAGAATTATTGTTATTTGCAACACAAGCAAAAAGAAAAGAAATAATCTTAGTTTTGAAATCTGATCGATATTAAACTCATGCTCATTTTGAAACAACTGGATTGACTTCACTCTGCTGAATTACAATTACTTTAACCAAAATAGTTCCCAATAAATGTTTTAAATCACCAGGACTTTTAATAATAGCATATGCTAAACTTAACTAGTTCTTTATAATAAAGATGCCTCTTGCATCTCATGCTTTTAAATTCTGAAATCCATTGTTTTCTTCGATATTTCCAATTGCTTTGCCAGCACCTGTTTAGTTTGTTCCCTCCCCAGCCTCTCTGCTGTTGTTGACAACACTGGGTACTGCACATCTGTACCCTGCCCTATCTCCCTCTGGCAATGGGGAGGAAATCTTAATCCCTATTTCCTCCTGTACTCTCTCCTCCGAAAGAGGCAGATCCATAACAAAGGAGCTGTGGTTCTCCTAAAACTGCCCAAATATTAAAACGTTTTATCTTCTACTAGGGAAAGCCAGAGAGGCTCCTCTGCTGCACTGCTTTCTGCTGCACTTTGATCCTTTGTTTAAGTTACTAAAATTCAACATTTCAGCTTTGCTACCTTTGAATACATGAAAAATCCACTGGTGCCTTCCACATGGTACAGAGGAAAAAAGGGAAGAACGTTTTATTATGTTTTATTTGCTTATCTGTTCCTCCTTTGTCTTTTATTTTGAATATACATAATGCTCAAGTATCAACATAAGAAAACATTTCCTCCTCCTTCTCAGGCCCCAGAGTAAACGTCTACATGAATATCAGCTCTGAGGTACATTTTATATGAAAGGATTTCTGTTCCAGCTGATCCTCCACAACCTGGGGGAAGAATTATTTGTATCTCATCAATCCCTCTGCAAACATATACAGATCAGAATCTCCTCACTGTGTAAACAAAACCAGAGAGGGGAAAGAGCAAAGAGAAAGGTGCCATAATGAAGGAGGCAAATAAATAGCCACATGAGGCCTGATCCAAGAACCAGGTGTGTAACAAGAGATACAGTAAAAAAGCCTGAGGGAAAGAACACAATAAATGGGACAAATGCAGAGTGATGCTTTCCTTAGCCTACTCACTGTTTCTGACAACTGAGGATTTATGGGCTTCTGGAGGAAGCAGTTTCCTCAGGAGCACCTTGCTTATTAACCATTCACACTACTCTTAAATAATTGGTCCAGTTCTCACTTTTTTTTTACTTAACAAATCCATAAGAAATTAGTTTCATGCTTTAATGATGTATCAAAAAAGTGGTTGGTTTTAAATACCCTGTTTAATACTGTATTTGGGTAGCATTTGATGTGGTGTTACAAGAAAGTGAATTGATGTCTACTCTCCTACATTCGTACTGTGTAGGTATCTACTTCCATTGGACATGTCACTTTTCCAATCTGAAGAGCCCTAACCCCTTTGGTTTCACCTCAGATGGTTGCACTGCACACTAACTTCTCACCTCTTTCTCAACCTTTCCACTTCTGCTCTATTCCAGTTCTGGCAATGGCACCAGGACTGCTTGTGCAGAGGTGCACAGATGCTTACACAGAACAGCCCTGGCAGCAGCAACTGCAACACCTGCTGCTGCTCAAGTCCCTCCTTAGGAAAGAATTCTTAAAAGGAAACCCAGCCTGAAGCATTCAGGGTTAGCCTTTTTCCAACCAAAGCAATAATTCTCTTCCACCACAGTACCAGAGAAGCTTAGGGGTTGGGGAAAAAATATGATTTTTTTTTTTTTAGATAATCAGATCAAAGCTTGTTTGTGTGTTTGAAGTTGGGGATGTTATTTCAGCATAAGGGCAAGAGAAAATATGTAGGTGTCCAAGCCTCACAATTCAAAGTCCAGGTGATTTTTTTGCCCAGAAGCTCATTTTATTTTTTCCAAGTTGTTTGAATTATAATTGTCCTTTTTGTAAGAAAAAACACTGGCACCTGGATGAGAAGAAAAATAGACCTATAAAACACACCAACTGAAACCCGACTGCCTATTCTATAGGACTAGCAAGGGACTCTGGTTCCAGCACATCGAACAACTACAGCCACGATGGCTGAAAAATGAGGACAAAAATCTATCTACTGCACTTACGTCAGGATCTGTACAACATTCTTAAACATTTATTTAGAAAATAGGAGTCACAGTGGCCAACTTCTCTGAGCTCTGTTTCATGATTAGGCGTATGAGGGATGTGAGGAGTCCAGTTCCAGCAGCCTGGAGGTTTGGGCTGAGATTTTTTATATGTAGTTTCATTTAGGGGTGGGAGTGGAGGAAAGAAGGTTGTGCATTTATTTTCCCCAATGATAATAAATACTATATGACAAGACTGTAATTGCAATGAGGGCAATTAAGATTTAATCTTCTCAGATTTCATCTTATTTTTTTTCCAGTTACCCACTTTTAACTTTCCACTCCTTATCACACTGTCACCTCCAACACTGCCTTAAAACTTTTACTCATTTTAAAGGACACATTTTTGTGTTAACACAGAGCCTCTGGAGCTCACCCACACAGCCACTGTTCCTCTTCACTTCCTGCCAGAGGCTGACAGGTAACCTGGAATAAAAACTTCCTCCTTACCTTGCAGATGAGGAGGGGTGGCAGGTTTGTGGTGGGCATGGACAAAGTAGCTACGGCTGTCAGGCGTTTATTTATGAGCCTATATTTCATTCAGCCTTTTTAATGATGGGAGAAACAAAGGAGAAACAGGTTAAACACGTATCAATTTAACACTCCCCCTTTCTCTATATTCTTTCTCTGAGGTTGCAAGAGACAATTCTCAAGACAAAAACTAGTTGCTCTGTGCACAGGCTTCCGCTAAAGAGAAGTTACAGGTTAACACTCTGCCTATAAAACGGTCCCGTTAAGAAACGACCTCTCCAAAAGCGAAGTAGCAAACTTCCCCAGTGCAAGTGTATGGCACTCTGATATTCAACTGTGTCTCATACCTCCACCTACTGGCCAGAAGACACTTTAGGTTGAGCACAGAACTGGTGAAATATAATCACTGCATCCACATACTTCTTCACACTATTGACAAAAAGTAGCAACCCACTCCGTAATACCAAATCCTAAACAGACAAAACTCCACTGTAAAAAGGTCTCTTGGCATTTTATTCTCAGATATTAAAAAATGGTGCTGTTGCAGCTGAAATAATCCAGGTAAGGTTAGCTTCCCTGATTCAAGATCCTGTTTTATGATCATACGTTTCACTAGTCTGAATCCAAAATGTGAATTTTACTCCAAGCTGTTTTGGTTGGAAGATTAGCATTACTTTTTAAGATAGTATATGAACTGAAGAGTATCTGTTACTAACCGAATACTGTTCAATTACAGCAAATCTTAAGGACCGTGCAGTTATTAAGGAACAACATTTTGTTAACAGCACATACATAGTACATTAAAAAACAACAACAACATACTTCACATCTATTTAAAATGTTTTTTTCCAAAGCAGCAACTGAAAGTTAAGACACATTTAATGCAGGACTAGACTAGTAAGCTGAAGAAATATGTCCCTTCTTTTTTCCCACCTTCCCTACCCTCAAAAGACACTGGCCATCCACAAAAAATAGCAAGCAGTGGTAATGGTGTTGGTAAAGTGAGACAAGTAATGACCTCCTCAGCAAAACAGACAGAACTTGTAACTCCTGTCAGTCAGTCACTTCTAACTCAGGAATGCTTCGCTATTCAGCACTGAGTAATGGTCCCCTGGGGAGCATCTGCCAACAGGCATTCTTCCCACTTTTCTGGAAGAAACTTCTAAGATTCCATTCCAGCAACCAGTATTGCTCATCTGGTGCCTCGAAAGGGCTTTGAACCTCCTGTGCTAACAGAAACACACACCACCACATCCTCCAAAAAAATCCCAAATGCTTAAGGAATTTACTGCCTGCTGTTAAGTTTTCAGTATCTATCCCTAAATAAGTGAAACTCCACTATCAGTACTAGTGTCCATCTAGTGTTATATTAGCTTAAGTTACTTGTAAACCCAAGAGTGGTGCCAACACTAAGCTCAAAACCCATTTTGATTTCATGGTTCAGCAGCCACAAAAATTCCCTGCACCTGAATCAAGGTCACACGCAGCCTCTGGAGCCAGAATGCAAAAATCAAAGCTGACTTAAACATATTAGATCCTACCTTACTTTCTTAAAAACATATAGAGAAAATTCCATCATGTATCTGAATGAGAATGATTGGAAAACAACTCAAGGGAAACTGTCAAAACCATCTCCCCAGAGCAGGAGTGGCCATTGTCTCTAGAGGGAAGAGGTGAATTTCACACTACCTCCAGCTTTACAAGAGCTCTGGGAGAGCATCACCCCAGGCTATCACTCCCAGGCTGATTTCCTAAACAGAGTCAGAATAGCCAAGAGGCATTGTAGTTCCCTCCCTTACACATAATTAAGAAGATCAGAGTCAATTCTGCCAGTCAAATCTGTGAACTCCAGAACAAATGTAAAAACCAAACATTTGGGGCTCATGGGCTGTGAAGGAAAAAGGCACTGGCTTTGAAAAGCAAATACTCTGATATGGAAAAACTGTCCTAAAGCTCAAGAGACAAACCCAGGTTTCTATTTGAACAACTGTTCTGTTGAGCTTAGCATTCTGTATTCAGAGATAGTAAAACACAGGTCAGCTTTCTCACCTCCTGAATGGGTCTCTGCTCCTTGCACCTCTCACGTCAGAACAGATGCTGTAGAAATCTTTTGCTGAACTAAGAGCAAACCAAATTTATGGCTTTGAGAGCTCAATAGCAATGTGAAACACCTCAGGTCAGTGAAATTTCCTAGGAGCTGACATAAGGAGGCAGCAGAGACACAGTTACTTTTACATAAAAGATTTTTTTTTTTTAATTGATTGATTCCTGGGAGTAGGGAAATAATAGATTCCAGGAAATTAAGATGTTTTTGAGTAGTTGCCATACAGAACAGCTATTGAGGCTATTCAGTGAACCACTGAACTGCCAATAATAAACACAACCCCAGGAACTAATCAAGATACTAACAATTTCTCATATATCAGCAGATAGTCAAACACTTCCTCATGACAAAACATATCATCATCTGTTTTCCTTCACTGAACAGAGCTGCAGACACTTATTTAGGTACAAACTTTGTAACAGGTATCCAGTATCAGGCGAGATGAATCCTGTGGCTTTTATCCACTATTAAGCCTGTACCTCTGAAGACTCACAGATGTTGAGTTGTCTTGAGAGATGTTCTTTCTTGTGTATAAATATCTTCATGGCAATAAAAAGCCAAAAGGCCTCTACTAGACAGCAGCTTAGATCCTGTTCACTGCTTCTCAGAAGACAACAAATGCATGTTTTGGAACTTATGAGACCATCAAGCCCCATACTATTAAGTACAATTGGCTAGGTTTGCAAAATAAGAGTGGATTAAATGATTAAGCGGCAAAGGCTAAGGCTGCTCCCCAAAGATGCACTTTGAAGTAAACCACTTCAAAGTTTAAAAAAAGAATATATATGGGGTGGGAAACACTTGCCTTCTGTCTTCTTTTTAATAGCACTCCACTGTGTTTGGGAGGCTCAGTGTATGGGTGCACCCCTGCAGATGCCAAAGCTCTGGTTCAAAAGCCCAAGGTAACTGCATACCCAGTACATACCCGCATACACAGAGCCATTAAGAAATTAATCTTCCTTAATTATTTCATCTAAAATCCCAACTGTGCAACATGCCTGACTCACACATGTAACTCCACATGAGACAAAGATCTAGCTGTGTAGAGAACAGACAAGGTTTGGTACAACTGCTCTATGCTGGGGAATACCAGCCCTTGCACTCAGCATTCCTTTAAAATCTCTACAAGGAAAAGGCAGTGACATGATGCCACAGTAGTACACAGACCCCATGCCAAACAACACATCAACAACTCATTTTTTCTTTTTTTTTACGCACATTTTGCACAGGATTCTCAAAGAAATCTCGTAGACAAAGCCAGGTAAAGGAAACTAGCCATTTACCTCCATTCATGTCTTTCACAAACAGCCTAGAACTGCAAGAAAAAGCAAGTTGCTTCACCATCAAAACAATAACAGAAGAGTTTTGATGGGAACTCACCTACACTTCAGGAGATCAGTTACTTCTGAAAGCAACATTCACTGCTGCTAGTTACTATTTTATCACAGAACGGTAGGGGTTGGAAGGGACCTCTAAGGACCATCTAGTCCAACCCCCTGCTAAAGCAGATAATAATGTTTAAATGAGGTAATGGAACTACAGCACTGGAACACTGCGTCCAAAGCATGGGGAACTTTCTATTTGTTTTGTCGCTACCAACTCCAACTTTGAATGCTTCTGCTTGGATGTCTGAGGGAGCTTCGGTACCTCTTTGTTCTGCCAAAGCAGAGCACTGCCATTGTTTGTAGAGCTCTTTAAGCATCAGGTTCATCTCTTACCAAATGCAATGGCTGAGCATCTTGATAAAGCATGACTGGAGTTTTAGTCTGGAAAAAAAAGGGTTCAAATTAAACTATGACGCTTCCCCCATCAGTCCCAGAGTTAAGTTTCCTTCAGCTCCTTCCTAAGGGCCACTTTTCATTTTTTGATAGCTGCAGATAAAGTTATACTGTTCTACTAGATTTTGGGCAACAGGACTGCAATGCTGAAGATCAAGAACAGTCAACTACTTAAAAATCCTGTACTGTAAGCATCATTGAAGGAACCTGAAAAACTAAGATTAGCAATTCAGACAACGGAGCAGATGTTTTAAAGCCTTGTGTGAGTTGAGAAAGATTCTACCTAAGTTTTTGGATTAACCTTTGGAAGTTCAATGTAGACAGGCAAGACAAGGCCTCCAGGTACTCCCTGTTAGGGACCTACCTGTCAGGTGGCTCACCTGGTGCCCTCTCCTTTGAGAAAATGACCGTTAACAAGGTAGAAGCAACCACACAAAATTGCTCTTGTGCTGGCTCTGGCACACAGAGCAATCCCATCTCCTGGTTCTCTTTGTTCTCATTTACTTGGACTGAAAGGAAGGAAAGATCAAAGTTGGTCCATCAGGAATGCACTTCAAATGCTGTTCTCTTACATTACAGAGAGCCACAGCTGATGCCATTTCAGGGAAATACCATTTGTGCTACTGTTTTCTTTACACAGTTGTAGTCCAAAGGGGGAAAAAACCCCAAGCATTCTAAGCCTGAAGCTTTGAGAAAAAAAATACAAAATGCAAGCTGCAGGGAAAATGCTTTAAACTGAGGGGAAATTGAAGTTAAGAATACTTTAAAAACAACCACCACAAACAAGAAAGATGACAGATATGGCTTAGCCCAACTTCTGCAATCAGGACCAGTGCTTGAGATTACTGACCTGGCTTAGTGTAACAAAATATCTGCTGAACCTGTTTCCACTTTCATAAATACTGCTAGTCTCTTATTTACAGAATTTCAAGCATTCATGCATCTGGAAAATTATTTGTTAAGGATTAGACAGCAGAATCGTGAGAGAACAACTGTTTCAGCTGCTCTAAACAGACTACACTGTGAGCCCCTGTGTTTAAGGCAGTTGGTTTCCCAAACAATTGGATATGATGATCCTGGGCTGGTTTTTGTACACTTCATTCTGTACCAGGGTTTGGTTTTTTTTGAAACATTTCCAAAAGGCAAAACTAAGTTTATTCTTCAGTAAGAGGAATTTATTACACAAAATTCTATCTTTTCTTGTTACCAGGGAAGAAAGCTTACCCTCTCTTCAAAAAAGATCTATTGGAAGAACGCTTCAGTAAAGATCAATGCATATACTAACATCTTCAAAGTAACAGAATGCCAAAACTTCACTCACCTTTGTCAGAAATCAGATGCTCTACAAACTGCCACATTAGCTGGTAAATCAAGTTTTGCTCAGGCAGTAACAAAACTTTGGTTCTTTCAGGTCAGGCTATCAACAATATGATTGTTTAAAACAAAACACAGACTACTGTAACAGTACTGCTGGCTGACAGATCATGTTGCGCATTTGCAGCTGGAACAACGATACATTTTAGAAGTTATGAAATGCAATTGCATCTGAACATGAAAGACATTTTCAAGTCAAGATCTGTAAATTTACTGTCATAAAAGGAATGCCATTAAGTTTCCATTCTACATATTCGGGTGAAAAAATTGTTAAAAAGAAACAAAAATGCATAAAATCTGCAGTAGGCAACAATATACAAAGTTTCAAATACAAAATCATGACTCGGAAAGTTTGTCACTTGCATCTTTTCACAGGGGAAATGAAAAAGAACCACACATCACTGAACTTCTACACAAGCTTCTTGTGTTTCAATGTCATTTATTGAGGAGTGAATGAGATACTGTCAGACATGCCAAAGAGACTTCACATTCAAGGGCTGGAAGCTGAACAGCTTTCCTCATTGAGTCACTGTACAAGTTGTTTCTGGGAATCGGAAAGTGCGATCAATGAGGTCTTCATGCTCTATGTTTGTCTTCAGTTGTTCATCTTTTGATCTACTAACTTGTTGGGCAGAAGGACGCTTTCTACCCTACAAAGACTCACACTCCAATTAATACAATTAACACTAGATGTAGAGAAACGTTTATCTGTTATAACGTACATCTACTGCTGAAGATCTTAAAGCTGTTTCTTAATTCATTATGTCTAATGAGAAAAATTCAACTTGTTTCCCTTTCACCATCGTATGGATGGCTTATACTGTTAGAAAAATACTCTTCAGTGCTATTGTAGGGTTTACAGGAAACTTCTTCCATGTTGTGGGATAGAAACCGATTTAAACATCGTCCTGAAAGAATGCTTCTTCCTGCCGCCGCTGCCACTGCCCGTAGGTTGCAGAAGAATGGCCTACACGCACTACAGTTCTGGTTTTACTCAAAAAAGAAACAAAAGAAACCTAAACAATAGGGTAAACGTTTATTTGGAGTTAGTTTTCTTGCAGATGATAATTAAGGCCCTTCAAGCAGAGTTCAGGAGCTCCTGTATGGCTGCCTGTTGATCTGCATTGAGCTGTGATATGCATTCTGTCCACAGTCCTCCAGATGTCTAGAAAACAAATGAGAAGTTGTCTTTATGCAGGCTGACAAGCTTGTGAGCCACATGTTACACTTTCATGTCTTTACAAAGCTCAGTATTCACTGGTTTTATGCCTGTAATACCTATCCCAAAGACAGCAAACTGAAATCTTCAGTTATCCACAGCCCTGCATAGGTTCAACTAGAGAGGCTCTAACCGGGTAAATGGAAACCCCCGCTTTACTGCCCCTCAGTATACACAGCTCTCAGCTGGCACTTGAGCTTTGAAAGTCACCATCATCAAGGACTGGTACTAATAGTACCAAAATATGCTGAAAATTAAAAAAGGTTGGGGAAAAAAAAAGTATTTACTCAGTTATCAACAGAAGCTGGAAGCAACTGGCACCTTGCTGCTTGTAGGAGGACAAGGATGGGTAAAAGAAGGCAAATTGCAGGCGGTTAGCTGTAGGCCTGTAGATCGGCCTCTGCGACAGCAGCGTACTTCAAGTAAATAAAAAATGCTTTTAATTTATATTAGGTATGCTTTTCTGTTCAGCTCATAAATGCCCTTTTCTTACACACTTTTATAAAAAAGGATTCACAGAATTCAAAAGAATTTGAAGACAAAGTCCTCAAACTGAGTTTGGGTTTGTGTTTTTAGTTTTAATTATTTGGTATTTCAGACTCTCTATGTATTATGGAATATTGCAGAATTAAATGTGCTTTTCCAGCATTTCTGATACACATTTAAATTATGATCTACATCAAAATATTTCTGGCTTGAGAATATCTACGCACGAGGAAAAATGTTTATGTTTAATTCCAACTACTACCATAATGTTGCTCATGTGAGATGCTGGCAGTAGAAAGTTTACAGAGATCATAAAAACCCTGGAATCTGGAAAGCAGCAGCAGGCAGACTGATACCAACTACACAGCCTTTAAAATTCCTACCAGAGTATAAAACTTTTACAGTGCTTTACTAAAGCCAAAGTACTATGTGTGAAGAGAGACAGGATTGATAACAGTATGCTGAAATTTTTAACAACCGTGACCTTTAAGGTTTTTCCCCCTACAGTCTGAAGGTAAATCATTTAACCAATGTAGAAGTCTTGTTTCCTTATTAATATTCCTATCATTCCTGGCCAAAACAAGACTTTGCTATACACAACTAATCTATATATGTATGTACCATTGTATTGTTAAAATTAATAAAAATCAACTAATCATGAGCATTGAAGGTCAAGTGAACAAAAGCATTAGCATATCTGAACATAAAAGTTCTGTACCCATACTTTAAGTACCAACAGCAAGGATTCCTATCTATGAGCCAGAGGCTAGAGTGGCTACTTACACCACTTTCACTTTAAAACTTTGTTTTTCATTCTTTTTGACTTCACAGTTGTAACAAGTCATTTTCTACCAGACGTCATGGATCTCACAGGCTGATACACTCATCCAAGTGAGTCAGCCAAAACTGAGTAATATTCTGGAATCAAAGTTTTGCCAAAACACTCCAAGTAGAATGGACAATAACTGAAGGTCTGCTGCTCCAAATCCTTTACTCATTTTCATAAGCTATATGCTTTGCCTGGCCTCTATCACCAGGTGCTGCAACTGTCAAGTACATCCAACACTTGGCATTGGATCAGATATTACCTATAAGTGATTTCAGGTACAACAGTGTGGAGAGCTGCAGCTTAAGAAGTTAGGACATCCCCATCACACAGCACCATGTGCACTGATTATGGTGTGAAGGAAGTGAACCATGAGCCAGTTTCTCAATGCGAGGGAAACCACTGAACAGCCGCCAATATTTGCACTGGATTAAAGAGGGCAGTAGTAAAACTACTTGTAGTTTGCACTTTCTCTAGCAAAGATCCCAAGCCTCTGCTATTACTAAGTCACCACAGAGTATTTGGGACACTTAAAAGAACCACACATTGGATCACATCCTGCGCTGATACAAAGATAGGCAGATTTCCCTCCAATCTTCTGTTTCTGGCTCAGAAAAAAACCCCAACAACTATTACTGGCTGGCACGTTAACCATCTAGCTGTATAGACCTTAAAACATGCTTTTTTACATTAATAAAGCTTCTGAAGTTTGTCAAAAGAGATAAAAACTTTAAAACGTTCAAGAAACATCCAAGGATCTCAAAGACCACTGGCTGATGCATTACTCTCTAAGGAGACAAAAGCACAGGTTTAACAGCTTGGTTACTTCTAGATTGTAAATGTTCCCTTAATATACCTAAGCAAGCATCCCTTTACCTGAACTTGGCGAACAACATTAGCCAATCGTTTGGTACATGGATCTTCGTGTTTAATGGCTTCATGAATTTCACCATCCGCAATTATACCAAATATTCTGGGAAGGTTTGAGTTGTTGGGACCAAGGACAACTGGGTTGTTGCTGTGATAATCAAAATACAGATTACAAATAAATTAGTGTTTACCTAGCAAAAAATAAATAACGTGAGCATTTTATGTAGCTGTCACAAGGTGAGTGAATTTGAAATCTCTTCATCCAAAACTGCTTAGTTACATCTAAGTTTTCCTTGGATGAATAAGTACACATAGCATTGTTGCCTGCTGACAGAATGTTCCCTCTCATTAAAGAATCAGCTAGTTAAATATTAATCAGTCTGAACCTTTATCAGCAAGAAGTTCTGAACTTCACAGAATGGTTGAGTTTCATACAGATGAAAGTGTATATAGTGTGACAGAAATACCCTGCCTAGAAGGGCTTATTCCTCTGTCTGTTCTGCAAGGGTGAGGAGGCTATCACCGGCGTCATGAGCACCAGTAGACTTCAGCTCGCCACCACTGTTCTGACACAGACAGTAAGTAGTTCTGCTCCAATTTTCCTAGTCAAGTGTTGGGAGTAGGGGAGTAGTGGCAACCAGGGATCTGGGTGGAAAATGTGACCTACTTCCAGCCCTACTACCTACCACTGCTGGAAGGCAGAGGCTGTGAATACAGGACTGACAGAACTCCAGGGAAGTAGGTAGCAAGGCTCAGCCACCTGCACAAAGCTGGGTACAAAAGTGTGCTAGTGCTACAATTCCCAATTTCTATATATGTGTTAATATTGCTATGGGATCTCTATGCAACTGGACTATTAACAGTCTAGGGACCCTAGTTGCCACCACTCATTTTGAGTATTCATATACTAGGTGGGAGCACTGATCTGCTTGAGGGCAGGAAGGCCCTTTGGAGGGACCTGGGCAGGCTGGATCAATGGGCTGAGGCCAATTGTATGAGGTTCAACAAGGCTGGGTCCTGTACTTGAGCCACAACAATCCCACGCAGCACTACAAGCTGAGGCAAGAGTGGCTGGAAAGCTGCTCAGAAGAAACTGAGCTGGGGGTGTTAATTGACAGCTGGCTGGACTTGAGCCACTAGTGTACCCAGGTGGCCAAGAGGCCAATGGCATCCTGGCTTGAATCAGAAACATTGTGACCAGCAGGATGAGGTAGGTGATCACCCTGCTGCACATTCTTCTACTCAATGCTGAAGTGCAACTTGTACCCACACTAGAAAAATTATCTTTTGTCCTCCACTGAAATATGTGAAGGAGCACAAATCTAAAGAACAAGCTGTGGGACAAGATGCTTTCAATAATAACTGAAACTGTTACTATGAACTTATTAAAAGGGATGGTACTATATCATGAACTTATCTGTGTCATTTCTCTACTTCGTATCCCATTTTGTTGATACTCAGACTTTTGGAAAGCAAAATGGTGCAAAGCTACTTTAAAAGATTATGAAGAGAGGCTGCTTGAGTAAAAAGACATGAGCAATCATTAATGCTGATATAAAGCAGAGTACCAAAAATTTTCCCCAAATTTTCTGCAGAAGTTTCCAGCTGATCCTTTCCCATCAGGTACATATAAAGTAGCCGGAATTTTTTTCAGGCCACACAGACATTAGTTAGGACAAGAACACTGAGTGTTTAAAAAAACCAACCAATCAGCAATAACCCTATTGAAGCCCCAGTTCTGACATTCCAAACTATCTACTCTTAACACATATGCAGATTAACCTGGCAGTTCCTGAGTTTTGGAAAATGAATATAAGGAAAGAACCTGCAAACAGGCTTACTTTCTGCATTAATGTCCAAACTTTGCCTTACCTCTCAATTAAGTCACACAGATAATTGAAAGTATGAACAGCTTCTTCTTTATCTTCATGAAGTGGAAGCCATGATAACCAGTGTGGCAGGACTTCTTCAACATTTACACAGTCAGGCTTGAACTTCATGATCTTTCCTACAGCTGAAATGCAGTTCTCTGTTGCGTTGACATTGTCTTTGGTTTTGGCATCTGGTGACTGAATGACTCTGACCAGCAATGGAAGCGCCTCTAATTGTTAAACAAGACAAGAAGAAAGTTCAATGCACAATCAAGTTATATTTTAACATCACAAATTCTATGTGAGACTGTATTAAAAATAGGATTTTTTTGTAGCCCAAGCAGCAAAACCCAGCCACCCCAATGCCCCACTACTTCTAGGTTCCTTCCTGCTCAATAATCATCATGTGAGAAAACCAGACAGATAAAGCTGTTGAAGGAAACACAAGAAAACCACCACTGCCAAACTTTGGTTTTACTCTGTAAGTTCAGAAGAAAAAAAAAAAAAAGTCTTCCTGTCTTAACTAAGTTTCAGAGTCTACAATATTTTGGAGCATGTCCAGAGATGGGCAATGAAGCTGGTGAAGGTTCTGGAGAACAAATCTGACGAGGTGCAGCTGAGCGAGCTGGGGATGTTTAGTCTGGAGAAAAAGGAGGCTGAGGAGACATGATCACTCTCTACAGCTACCTGAAATGGGTTGTGGTGAGGTGGGGATTGATCTCTTCAGCAATGAATGAAAGGACAAGAGGAAATGGGTTCAAGTTGCACCAGGACAACTTCAATGTTTAGATTGGACATTAGGAAGAACTTTGTCACCGAGAGGGTTATTAAGCATTGGAACAGGCTGCCCAGGGAGGTGGCGGAGTTACCATCCCTAGAGATACTCAAAAGACACATAGATGAGGGATATGGTTTAGTTAAGTGATGGGCCTGGCAGTGTGAGGTTAGTAGGTGGACTCGATGATCTTAAAAGGTCTTTTCCAACTGTAATAATTCTATGAATATAGAAGACACTATAATTTACAGTAAGAACATAAATAACAAGCATTATCTTTTCAATCTGACAGGTTCTATAAGCATGAGGTGATGAAAGCACTGATACAGTACCATTTACATTAATTTGGACTGTAGCAGATGTCTACAGTGTATGTCTACTGTACATCTATTGCCCATGTGCACATATAAATGGATACGTACGTATCCATTTGCACCTTCCATCACTAGAAAGGTGCACAGGTAAAACTTACAGGAGTAATCTCATCTAGTGAACCCACCAGGCACAGTTTAGATTGTAGAAGTCAACCATCAAGGAAAAATGCCGATTTTCTTGCTAAGTTAACAGCAACTATAGGATTTTTTTTTTAACAGTCATGTGAGCAACCACATGTGCTCTTCTAACTGCACATTAATGTCATGTTTTCAGTTACTAGTGTCCATGCAGACTAAAGAGCAACCTACAAACTGACAAAACTAACTGTGAATACACCTCCTTTTTCCAAGTAGTGTTGAATCTTTACAATCTGTACAAAGCTGCAATTCAACAATATGCCAATGCTATATATTAATCGGTAAAGAAATTAAACCGTAAATGAAAGCTCACAAACATGCTGTTTTCAGGGAAGAGAGTAAAACCTGTGGGGTGGAAAGCTTCTCATGCTACGGATTTACTTTGTTTCTAATCACATTAAAATAAATCACAAAGTTCTTTCAGGTAAATACAAAAGAATTTAAAATACTTTTGAGATGCCTGCTAATAAGCTGTATGCTCTAAAGTAAAAAGGCTATTCTATCTAAACATCCAACCACAGGAGATGCTAAATGCCTAGGTTTAATCAAAGATTACTTGTCCAAACACAAATCAAAAGTTATTACCAAGTTTAAGTGTGCTAAGGTAGAATCTAATGAATGAAAGCTGAAGCTAAGACTTTAACAGATGCTAAACACCCTGAAAACTCCAAAATCAGAACTGTCTTGACCTCAGCTTCTACTCCTCTAATCTTGGGGCAAGTCATAAAAACCTTATGGAAAAGTTCACCAAAAAGAATCCTTTTAAGAAATATTTTTCTAGAGTTTTACATTTTAGTGCTCTTAATGTTTCACTGCAAGATTTTCCTTCTTTTTCTTTAAAAAGATACCTCATCTTCATTATCACCACGTGACAGTTAGGTTTACATTAACAGCGAAAATTACCACCTCTATTGATGTAGGTAAGACTTGTGTTAAAGCCCTAATATATCTTTATCTCATGGTTCATATTTTCTTACATTAAATTCAGCTTTTGTTCAAGAATCTTGTGAAATACATACTTGAAACAGCTCAATAAATATTTTCTTTCAGAAGTTTTTTAAAACTCTGATAAGGGATGCTATTATCTTTGTTGACTGGCAAGAAAGTGCCAGCAGGCAATTACTTCTTTAAATTCCAGAAGAAATTTCAGAGACACTCGAGACAGTCAGAAAGCAAGCAGACAAGGTGTTTCCGAGAGGCATTATCATATCCATTTCATTTTTTTAGTCACAGAAATCAGGCTCCTTCATTTTACGTAACGGGAAAGCAGAGAGATGCATTAGTTGTACTGTAAGCTACCCTTTAATATAGATCACTTGCGTAATTTTTCCAGACATGCAAAGGGTTTTGCATTAGTATGTAACCACGACAGTATCATTAAAAAGCAACTGAGACAGGTGTGTACCACAAAGCGTATTTTTTACGACATGAACATTTGCATGTGAGTTCGCTAAACAGCAAGTGCTGCCACAGAAAAGCTACCGAGCAGAACATCGTTAAAAGCCCAAGGAATTCAGGTACTTCCCTAATCCCCACCAGTCTGCACCACAGGTTATACTGGCAATCTATTTCACTGCCAAAGGGAAGAGACCTCATTAACCAAAAGGTGAGTAATTTTTAATTGTTGTTCCCCCAACTACCCTGAATCACAAACTATTCAAAGTAGTCTTCTCACACACATATACATACCTGTGCAAAAAGGACGGTAGCTGTCCCCACCAAACTGTGCCATGACTCCCACGCCGTAGGCGGCTGCTTGCCTGACCTCGGGGCTGTTGTCACAGATAGACTGTAGCATTGGCCCCAGGAAGTATTCAGCATACTTGAACGAGGAGGGGCTGCAGTGCTCTACAATATCGTCAAAAATGCATAGCCCCCACTGCCTGTCTGGCCACGGCCTGTGTGGACACTGCATCAAAAGTGGGTAATGTTTAAGCTACTTTGTAACTGACAATTTTTGTAGAGTCATTGTATCAGTAGAATGATTGTTGAAACAGCAATCTAGTATTTTTGTTAAAACCTTCCTGGACTAAATTTAATCCTACAAACATGTAATTTTCTGTAGTGATACTTGCAGCAATATCATAAACAAAACAAAATCCAGGTGAATAACTGAGTTAATTAAATGAATAATGATTTTAGGCTAAATCCTTTTTCTCTGTTTCACAGTCCATTACCTATTTCAGTCTCAATTTCACCCACTTCTTGAAATCCATTAAGACACTCCCATGCAAATTTGATTTAATGAAAGTTCACAAAACAGTTGTGTGTCAACGATCCTGGGTCTTGCAACATGGAAATTAAAAGCACCTCAGCAGTCTAGTGTGCAAAAATCATAGGGCAACAACTTCACACTTGATCCACAATAAACCTTCAACTGCCTCTATGTTGCAAAATACTAATTGCTATATCCTTATCTACCAGGTTCTTTAAGATCCCAGCATGGAAGTCATGTTAACAAATTAGAGAAACAAAGTTAAATCAAAAGAAAGCCAAGTACTTACAATTAGGTTGACAATTAGAGGAAGTAGTCTTTCAAACCATGGTAGTACCTTCTCCTTATAACTGCTGAATATCGAGTGCAAAATGTCTGATACTTTAGTCAAAATATAAACGTCACTGTCATCCTGACAGGAAAAGGATACAACACACATTAAGACTAACAGACTTTAAAATAGTGGAAGTCATGTGAAATGCTAAGGTCTCTAAATTAATGGAATAAGATTGTTTAATGATTTGGTTTTTTAGAATTTATCTGTTACTTTAAGTCCAATATTTTTCAACTCTTGGTGTACTCACAGAATGACAGAATGATGGAATGGACTGGGTTAGAAGGGACCTTGAAAGATCATTTAGTCCAACCTCCTTGCCACGGGGGGACACCTTCCACTATACTAGGCTGCTGAAAGCCCTGTCCAGCCTGAACACTACCAGGGCATCCCCAGCTTCTCTGGGCAACCCATTCCAGTGCCTTACCACCCTCCTATTAAAAAAAATTAAATCTTCTTTACGTTCAAGCTAAACTTTCCCTCTTCTAGTCTAAAACTTTCTTCCCTTGTCCTGTCACTACAGGCCCTGGTAAAAAAAAAAAAAAGGTCTCTATCTTTCATGTAAGCCTTCTTTATACGTAGAAAGGCCACAATAAGGTCTCCCTGGAGTGGAACCTTCTGTTCTCTAGTCTGAATAATCCCAGCTGCCACAGCTTTCTTCACAGGAGAGGTGCTCCAGCTCTCTGACCATTTTAGCACTCACCTCTGGATCTGCTCCAACAGGTCCCCTATCACTCTATCACAGAAGACACTAGATTAGTCAGGTATGATTCAGTCTTTGTGAAGCCACATCACCTGTCACTACCCACTTTCCTGTTCTCCATATGTCTTGACACAACTTCCAAGAAAAATCTGTTTCAACATCTTACCATGCATAGACCAAGACTGACTGGTCAGTAGTTCCCATGGTCCTCCTTTTACCCTTCTTAAAAATCTAAGTTGATTGCTAGTACTCAGCTGCCTAAGACTTGAAGGTTTGCTTCAGGGACAGAAAAATTTTACTAAGACAAACACTATCTTGTGCAAACTTAGTGCTTCAATGGATTCCCTTTATAAAAGATAGAAGGCTATTTTCTTTCTCTATACCTTACAGATACTGCAGCAAGCTTTTATTGAAAAAAAATAAATGGATAGCTGTCTTTGTGACTGAAGGTTGGGGCAAACATATAAGGAATATTAATCTCCTCCTTGCTTAATTTAGTTTTTCACCTTGCCCAACTAATGCATCAAACTGGTGAAGTAAAGAACCTTAACTCAGATCCAGCTATCAATTCACGTTATATCTGCAAGTGAGAATTGTTCCCTGGACATACTTGGGAAAATCCTTTGTTTTAAAGCAAGTTCTGTTGTACTTGGTATGGTTCCCTTAATCAGTTTATACTTTAACGAGCTGGGAAAATGGAATACAGCTAGTTTCTTGTCCCAAGTGAGAAATCACAAGGTATTTCTTACACAAAAGTGACTTCACACAACTTGCTAATTAGACAACTTCAAACCCTCCATAATTGGACAACTTCTCCATTGACAAGGTATAATTCAAGCAATAACTCCGGAACACATGCACAAATGAAAACAGAGGTAGAGAACTGCTGCAGCACATCACAAGGTCCACCTGGCCTGGTACTGTCTGTTTACTAATAGCTGCTAACAGATGTTCAGGGGGAAAGCGGAACACTTGCTTAGCGTCTGCCTTCTCCTACTCTTCTCATCAAATCAGCAGTTATTGTCTAAGCTAAGGCTGTATCTGGATATCTTAAACTACTGTTTTAATCTCTTTCATGACTTCTGCACTTCTTTCTATTTCTTCTGTCTTGAGGTAAGGGCTACATAAACATATTCTGGGACCAAAGGTGTACATCCAAATGTTACTCATTACCATATGTAAATTCTGTCCATATGGCAAGTGACATTCTGGTTTCATTTGTACTTTCACAGGGTAATGCAGGCAAGTCTTTCTTGCAGTCTTTAAGAAAGACCCAGCACAGTCAAATACAAATTAAAGCATTCTTAAAAACACCATGCAACTCTGTTGGAATATGGATTCAGCTTTTCTGAAAATGCTGCTTCCTAACATTTTCTCTCATTATCAGTACAGAGTCACACATAATAACCCCCAAACTGTCAAACACACTGTCTACAAGAATCAACAGTAAACACTGCAAATAAGGGAGAAAAATCAGAAAAAGGTTCTTGGCTCAGAACTTAAGTGTTGTAATTTTTTGATGCCAAATAGTACATTGGTGCCAGGAATCTATCTTTTTGAATAGTGGCCTGATATTCCAAAAGGAAAGGGGCTAAAGAAGTGAATTGTTATTTAAGAAAGTGTTTATGTGTAGGTGTGTGATCTGTTAGGATAGATTCTGTAGCCTGCAAAAAGGTTGAACTGGAAGCTAGTTTATATGAGTTTACCATCACAAGCTTCACACCTGCATTGAATGGGGAAAAAAAAATTCCTAGTTTTTAACATGAGACTTAAAAGATACTCAGTAAATTTATCAGCAGCAGTGACTTATTATTCTTTATTATTCTCTCCATACCAATAATGATTTAATATAACTATTGTGTCTCTTCTACAGTCACTCTCACTTTGAACTAAAAAGTCAAGCTTGGTATTTAGTGCATAAGTAGTCAGCTTGGTATTCTCTCTTAAGCAAACCCAATACCAGCTATTTATAATGCTGTTCGCTTTTGATACTATTTTAAGTCTATTCTTTTTGAGACAGACTCCTGATCCGACATGCTGAGATCTGGGTATTGGAGGTACGCTCAAGGTTAAGGCCACTTAGATCCTAAGGCACTAAGTAAAAAAAAACATTCAGCATGACCAGGCCTTAGAAAAGTCCACTGTCAAATGCTGCATCAGTGATAAAGTCATCTAAGAAATGTTTGAGATGATGAAGAAAATGAAGATCTATATCCCAAACTTCTTCCTGCAGTACCCCAGACATGAAAGCCATGTGTATTTTGTAATTCATACACAGAGTGACTCATTTCTTACCAGAAATTTTGAAGGACTATGGTAACAGAACATTCTACCAGGAAGAAATAATTCTGAGGATGTATGCTTTAACTGAGCAGCATAGCATATCCGTGGAATGTATTTCCATCCCAGTGCTTTATGAGTTGGAAAACTCCCCAAATCAACTTACTTCATCTTGTAATGACTCTTCAACTTGTTCATCATAGTCTTCATCTTGTCTTTTCACTGCATTGAAAAACAAATATTAAATCACCACATTTCTACAATAGCATAAGAAGCCTGTGAGAGATTAAAAAATTATGCAGGAACAAGTCTGGAGAACAGGAAACAGTAGCTGAAGATGCAACAATAATTTTCTGGTTTCAAGAAGCTTCAAAGAGCTTTCACAGAGAAACAAGTATGGTGAGACAGCTCACTCTAAGAATGTGTAAAAGCACAGGAAATAAACACACCAGCTTGCCCAAAAGAAAGTGTATAGAAATAAGAAACTACCATTGCTTTAAGAAAACTGAAGATGGCAGATTAAAAAACCCACAGAAATGACACCATCACAGACACGTGCGCTGTTTTCAAGTCCATCAACTTTTGACTAAACTGCAGTATTTCTGAAAATGATCTCATTCTCATCCTCTCTTACAACTATAACTCAGATTCTGTTGTTTCAAAGCCCAATTACCTTACAGAAATATGAAAATTCAAGAGATCTGGACTGATATTCCTTTTTTTTTTGTGTGTGTTCAGAAATTCAGAAGTGTGTGTGTTTTAAAGAAAAGTCGGTATCACATGTTAACAGGAATTTGTGTTCACTTACCCTGTCTTAATTCTTGATTTTTAAAGTGCTCTTCTAGTTTTCCTTTCAATATTCCTCCAAGTTCTTCAAAGTGTTCGTTGTTAAGGCATCCATCACCCATTACTTCAATGCACTGGTGAAATGAACAGTTTTTCAGCTTTAAGTTAAATGAGCAATCTCCATGAAATACAAGCAGAAAATATTATATGAATTCATGCTTTATGTGGTCACTAGCAGAAATAAAATTAATGAACACTTACAGCATAATCAATGCTCAAATTATACAAGCCACAGTACCACTGTACATTTCATGCACATTAACTTCAGTGGTTTGCAGTTAAAGTCTTGTAATTATTTGAGGTTAACACTTTGACATTTTGATTCTTGCAAAAAAAGCACAATCAAGTTTCTCATTTTCAGCTATAACAACATTTATACTCAAACCAAACTTCATGTAGAGGAAGCCTTACGTTTCTCCTAGTCATTTAAATGAACAAACACAAATCCTTTCTTACTGTAAAAACAAAATTACAAAGAGTACGACCACAAATTTGTAAGGAGGAAAGTTACCTTTGCAAAAGAATGCATTATTTCTGAGAGGACATCTGAATCTGGTTCTGTCCCAATGGCTTTGATGAGTGCATCACACATGAAGTGCCACATCTGTGTAAGGTACTCTGGCCCACGAACTCTAGCACATTCAAGAAGGAGAGGCATTGACTCTGCTGCTGCCACTCGAACGCGTTTCCATGTTAAGGAAATAAAACAATCAAGGCCAAGATAGAGTGCTTAGAATTTTTTGACTCACCATACCAATATTATTAGTTTTCTATCTGAAATTAATTTTTAATTCAAGTCCACTGCATTTGATTTCTTAGATACAGAATACAATCATAGGGCCTTCAAGATCCGCCTGGACATGTTCCTATGCGACCTGCTCTAGGTGAACCTGCTTCTGCAGGGGGGTTGGACTTGATGATCTCTAGAGGTCCTTTCCAACCCTACCACTCTATGAAAATTAAACCGTTTGCTATGTGGAAGTTGTTTCAAACTGGTTTCAGAATATGCCAGAAAAGCTATTCAAGTTCTCCTTCACTTTGCTGGCATAAGCAGTACTTTCTCTACTGTTTGCTGTTAACATTAAGACATACTTATTTATAAAGAAACTAGGGGAAAAAGTAGGATACATTGCCAAAAATAGCATGTAAAACAACATTCTAAGAAACAACTTCTGCTCTAAAGTAACAGAATATGTAACCATTAACACTTTCATTTAGCAAAACAGTGAGCACAACTTTCACTCTTCCAAACTGAAGTTTCCACTTTCACAGTAGATTTCATTAACAGGATATCATCATGGAAATAGAACTTCAACAAAGGAACCATCAGCTTTACAACTTGCTCTGTGTATTCCACAAATCCTTCTTTTAGCTCTTTTGCATAGCAAACCTGAAACACAAAGCATAGAAATGCCACCTTTGAGAGAAAATACTTTTACCAATATTTTTCAACAATTTAATGGTGAGAAAGACTGTTAGAAGTTTAAGCTTCTAAAAATATATTTTAAGAAACAGTGCAATAATCCCTTGACCTGTCCCCTGCCCTGTGTTATTTGAAGAAACGCTGATAGCAGCATGAGATCTCATGAATTCAGGAGCATCAATATTTGTAAAAAGGAACTACTAACACCTCCAACTGCTTAAAAGTTTTGCTAAGGAAAACTACCTGTTCATCTTAAAAATGGAAACTCTAAAGAAATTATTTTCTTTTATCAAGTAAGCCACACACATTGAAGTTTCTGAAGTACAAATTTCAGACTTACATTTGATACTACAAAGAATATTTTCATTATAGATTTTGGCTTCAGACTCGGTTGTTAGCAATATATAGATCACCAAAACTGTCCTTTTACTCACCAGCATCTGACATGCAGTTGCTTTTTCTTCAAGGCCTGCTGTTTTAATTCCAAAACTTTGCTGATCTCCTAGATTTACGAATTCCCAACCATCATCATCACTCATATTCTCCATGTCTTGTGCTGTTATACAAAGGGGAAAAAAAAACCAAAACAGTAAATCTACAAGTGTCACAAAATCACTTATTTCAGTATTTTTTCCAGAAAAATATTATCTTAAACCTACTGTCTAGAAGAGCTACTTCAGGTTTAATCGATGCAGTCTTCATTAAAGGTCCCATGACAACAGGAAGGTACTGCTGAAACTCCTTACCAAGAATTTTACACATCCTGGCCCATGCTGAAATCATGTAAGAAATCTATAAAAGAGAAGAGACTCAGAATTTTCATGTCCTACATTTTATTTTAATGCATACTTAAAAGGAAAGCATAAAGGAAGCACATTATGCATTATGGGCTTTTGAAAAGAATTTGTCAGCAGTGCTTAAAACTTATTTCAAAGAGAAGTCATCCAATATGCAATGCATATAAAAATGCATCTTCAAAAGATCTGTTCCAAGTCTTTATTTGCAAGAATGCAGTGACAGTACTGCTGATCAAAGTTGCTATACATGTACAAATTTGGCAGTAGGAGATGTACCTGTACTGCAATCTCGAAAAGTAAATCTCTCTGAAAGGAGTACTTTTATTTCCTGAATTTAAATGATGCCACTGAACCACACTCCTGAAAATAGCAGTAGAGGAGTATTTGTTTTCAGACGCACAAATCAAAATAGCTCTCCACTCATTAGAACAGCTGCCTAACAGGTCTTGTTGATCTATTTATAAGATGGTGACAGCAAGGGAATAGGTCATACAATACCAACCAAAGTAGTTACTAATAGATAGGAATGATTATCTGTATATGCTGCAATTTCTTCAGCAAATATAGGTCCTGGAAACCTCATTTCCTAAATAGACTTTCTGTGAAAGGTTCTAAGGCCATCTGAGGGAAATCAATCTCCATCTCTCTAAGGCAAGCTGAACAATTAGTCTGAAGATGTAATTACCTGGCGGGGCAGGGCAGAAATAGCACATGTACAAAGAATGCTTTAAATACTAACCAACAAGCCGTGCACTATAAAGACAACTTCAACATACCTGTGGATCATCATCTTCTAGATCACTGACATCTGTTTGTGTCTTCAGTAAGAGCTGCATTACATCTGATGCATCTTGCATAAACTAGACATAGGAAACAACCACATGTTTTTAAAGGCAAAATAAAAGGGTACTTTTCAGAGACTTAAATGCTCATAAGCTAAAGCCAGAAATAGACTAAAATGTGGATAAAAGTGAAACCACAAGCTCTTTTTCTGGAAGCATCACCAAATCATTCTTGTCTCAAGCTTCACTGTACCTCTGTTCATACACTTGAAAGCAGAGGACTATTGAAATAAAGCAGTACATAAATAAACACTAAACACAAAAAATATCTCCCAATTACTTCCCCAGACATTCTCCTTACAATTTTGACGCTTTTATGGAACTGGGACAAAAGCTGACAGCGTGAACTACTTACTCCTGAGCATTTTAGGTCACATCAGATGCCCCAATGACGTTACACCTACCCACTTTTCACTCCCCATATTCCCAGTAGTCTTCCAAAAATAACTTATTAAACATTGGTTACGTTTAACATTTGTTCAGAACTCAGTTGCATGAGTAGTAAGTTTACTGGTAGTCCTAAATGAAAGTAAAGGGCTGGTAATTTTGCAGGGGACTATTAGTATTTTTGTACCATGCACATCATGTTATTTTACTTTGGAACAAGAATTTCTGTACTCTTCACCCAATAAAATGAAAATCTGTAATCTGTAATGCAAACTCACTATCAGAGCATCACTTAAGACTATTATATAGTCCTTCACAGATGCTTCTCGGTACTTTTACAGAGACATGTTTTAACCAACTTATCAAAAAACCCAAAAGCCCTGACAAATACCACAAGCCTCATAACAAACAAGTACTTCAAGCTCAGTTACATGCACATGTAAACTTTTTCAGACGTCCCACACAGAAAAACTATGCTGAGTTTCCTTTAAACTACCTACATTTTACCTGCCACTCTGACACTACCTAAATGAGAGGTGCCAGTATTACTCTTATAAAAACAAGCCAAATGAAGAAAAATGCTTGCTTTCAGCTTGGTTCAGCCTGACAAGAATAACTTCAGCCGTCATATTTTCATAAGATTCTACTGTGAATCTAAATAGCAACACAGTTACCTCAGAAATTAAAACAGGAATACAAGCATGGAGATCAGCAATGATATAGCTGTATGTGTAACGAATATAATAACTCAGAGTTAACACTAAAAAACCTGAAAGAAACCCAAAAGCATCTAGAACTATATCTAAACTTTTAAATAAGCTGTAAGCTTACCTTTTCCTTACCAACTGCAAGGCCAATCAGGCTGATGCATTCAATAGTCTTCCCTCGCAGAAGTCTTAATTCCTTCTGAACAGCGTTTTCAACAATATGTTTTAAAGAAGGCATAAATAGATCATAGTAAGGAACAAACTTCTCCTCGGCTGTATCTGCTACCGATGCAATTGAAGTCACAACTTGTTCCAAAACCAGCTTAGTGCCTTTCTGTATCAACTTGGAAAGAGGAAGAATAAAAAGTGTTATATTTCTAAATCACAGAACCATAAGAATGGCAGGGGTCAGAAGGGACGTTTAGAGATCATCTAGTCCACCCCCCCCACAGAATGGCAAAGGTAAAAATCTCCTCTTCTATGTATATTAATTGTTGTCGGTTTAGATTAACACCAGATATTTATATTGGTTTATTTTGGAAGTCTCAGTTCAGCTATACTTATTCTGCATATGTGACAAAGTTGTCTTCCATGAAACAATTTGTTCAGTATATTATACCTCTTGTAATTTTATCACCATAGTGGAATGAAGATGCTTCACTAGATTATCCAAGTACGGAACAAGCAGTGATTTGAGACAATCTTCAGTGAAGTTGACAAGTGCTGCAGCTGCATGGGCTTGAACACGCTGGTTGCCTTGATCCTCCATGGTTTGCAGAAGAGCTGTTATCACCTGAAAGAGAAATGTTTCTTTTCAGAAGAACACGTTTCTAAAGGGGACATAGTTTTACCTCCTTTCTTTTCTTTTTACTATTCTACTACTTGCCTTCTCATGAAACTTCTTCTGAAAACCAGGTGCGAAGTCAGTTGCCATTTGTCCAATCGCATTACAGGCGGCGTATCTTACTCTCGGGTGCTGAAAGAGTATTTCCCTCACATAATTAACAAGTAGTCATGACAGCAGAAATAGAAGTATTTAAGAATAATTCAAAGAATTGTACTCACCGGATCCTGAAGAAATAGCAAAACGAAATTAACTATCTCATTTAAGATTCCCTCCATCTGTTGGTGGCAACCTTCTCCAATGGCTGAGAGTGCCATCAAGCCAGCGTGCCTGTATTTCCAATCAGCTACAGAAGGGTAACAGTGAAAAATGTCATATTCACTTTGGAAACTAAAAAAACCTTACAAATCACCTTGTGGGGAGCAAAGGAGGAAGAGGGAAGAACAGGATAGAGAAAGGAAACCAATGCATTTACTTGATTTGTTAAATACTTTTCACTTCTTCACTTCCAGAGCAGCACAAAAATCAAATCAATGGAGTGTGGAATCCAGGCCAAATTCAGGTGTAGAAAAAAGAATCCTTAACTGCCAATACAAGTACCTACAATAGTACTAACACCTGGGAACTGTATTTTAATTAAATGAGTTAACCAGGGAAACATCAGTCCAGTAGTGGTTTTTCCACTCTCCCTTGGCTTTTTTTTTGTTGTTGCTAATGGTATCAGAACAGCCTATACCTTCCTCTTTATGTCAGAAGGTGAAAAAGGTCTAGTGAATCAAACCTTATCTAAACCAAATAGATCATCAGGACTAAACTTTTCATCTGACTCACCAAGACTGCTTAAGAACAGTAACATTCAATTTAGGGACATAAGGCTTTCCCTGCCTCCAAGTCCAATTAGCCTATTCTCAGACTAGTGAGTATTGTTAAAATGCATCTTTCATATCCTTCTCCTTCTGTAAGCAAGGGAAACATATGAGAAATTCCAATTGCTTTTCTTTTTTTCTTTTTAACAAAACATTTTTTTCTGTGCTAGAAAACCATGAGGATTACAAAAGTGCAGAAAAACAAGCAGGTCTGTCAGATGACCTGTGGGAAAGGCAGGTAACGCAACTTCTTTCCCGAAATAATGCAAGATTTCATTATTGCTAATAATTACTTCAAATCCTTGAAATGAAGATTACACAGATCAGGGCACTGAAATTCTGACACTCAAGCTTCTGTTTGATCAGGATGAGATGAAATAGCCTCTTGACAGAAGGTACAGTGAGGAAGCAGTTTATTTTGCACTGTTAAGGTTCAGTGGACGTTCCTAGTTAAGTGCACACCTTTTGTTGCTCTCACTATATTACCATTAGCACAAGTGTTTCATACTTGAAATTAACAATACTGCAAAATGAAAGGCAATGAAAACCATCTGGCTACCCAACGCAAACCCAGAAATTCTAAATTATTATTTACAAAAATATTTGTGAGAAAAGTGGTGAGGATAGGAGAAGAGAGAGTCTGACTTCTGCAAGTCTTGATATTTTTAAATGTCTTCAACTTTCCTCCAAACTCTTTACCAGTAAGAGCCTTTGAACCAATCAATATCTATTGCATTTTCTTTTTTCAAAGAGTACTAATGGTACTGGAAAGCTCTGACATCAGAAAGAAAGCATCAGGCATCAACTACATGACTTTTGCCCTTCACAGTAGTCAAGTCTTAAAGCCATTAGCCACACACCTTTCTGTGTGTACTAGAATATCAGGCATCCTTTAGCTTTGAAGCTATTAACACTGGAAGAGTCAGAGTAATCTGTTTCCTTAAAACTTTCTTTCCCAAAAAAAAAACCATAATTCCAAACACTTTGTAAGTATTTACACTCTGTAGATGGTGCCTTGAGTAGCCCCTTGGTTCCATATCTAATAGGGTAATAGTCTTTTTTGGACTGTGTTTTAAATAATGAAGGTAGGACAAGTATCCAGAACTTCTGCATTATCTTCTGCTTCAATGGCTCAAAGCACAAAGTGAAAGCGCATGCAACAAATGCACAACAATTTTATGATTGCCTAAGCAAGCATTACAAGTATTTTAAGAGGAAAAGAAACACACAAAGCAACTGGTAAGAATATACGGAATAATCCCACGAAACAAATATTAAAATCAGCATACTAAAAGACAGACAGCCTACCACAGACTTATGGAATTGCGGTCTGTCAAGTTACAGAGGGAAAAAAAACCTCCAAGTTTTCTTCTATGAACTACAATGTATTAAAATTTCACTTAAATCCATCTCCTATTAAGAAGCAAAAAACCTGAGCTACAGAATACCAGGCAGTAGTTTAGGTACACTTAAGGTACTGTGAAGCACTGTGTAGGGATTTAGAAAGAATATTGTAAGGGGGAAAAAAAAAGTTTTCCCTTGTTTAATTTGGAAGGACTTTTTAAAAAATAGTACTGTTCTTGATTTTAACATCTCTGCTCAGCTCTCTTTGCTTCAGAGAAGTGCAATCCATTGTACGTAAGTTTAATAAATCATAGTCTAAGAAAAGGTATAAACTTCCAATTTCAGAACATTTAAAGTTTTTGCTGCTGACATTAAATGTGGAAAGGTATAAAAACATATAAAGTAGCTAAACATGAACGAGGTATCAAAGTTCCTAAAAAGGATAAAATGAAAAGAACACCTCAGTTACTTACGATTCTGGAGCATTTGCATAATATGTTCTTTAATCATTGGTAAAACAAGTTTTCCTCCGAGGCCACATGCCATCCTGTCCAGCGCACTCTCACCAGCAACTGCATTGCTAAATATTAGTTACAGAAATATCAGTGGTTTGATATCTACAATAAAACACACAGTCCAACAAGGCACAGAAGTGTCCTTTTCTGCAGTTCTATTCTTCAGACTTACGCCACTTGAATACACATCAGTCTCCATAAGTAAATAAAACATAACCAAGTTTAAAAGCATGCACATCAGTCAAAAGTGATTATTCACCCTCCACTTAAACAGTTATTATCTGTAGCTCATTGATTCAGTCTAATATAAAAGAAACGTGGGTCTTATTAGCACTGAAGGTGTAAGACTGAATTTCACAACAATTACACATATCTAGAAAACCAAAATTAAACCTGTAGTGAACAATAAAATAACATTGGTCATCATTTTCTTTCCATGCGAAAACATGCCAGTTCAGACTTGTAACGCAAGAGATGAATCAGCAGAATTCAAGCTTTGGCACATAAGAGACTTTCCTTGCATGGCTGTAGTACCAGTATTCTAGTGGCATGTTCTCTTGCAGAGAAAGACTCAGGCAGAAAACATCCAGTCCAGGTGAGGAATTTGTGACACTCAGCCTGTACCAGAACTGAGATTAGCCAAACATTATCTGTTTAAATTTACTTGTTTCATCTAATAAAATTATTTCCTGCAGAAAAGCCAAGAAACTTTTCAGGATATGGGTAACTACTGTTACAGTCTGGGTATGGCTAGCACTGTAAACAACTCAAGGCTATTACAGACCATCCTGGATACCCATGGTGATGGAAAAGCTGAGTAATAGTTCAGAGGGGGACAAATCTCCTTCTTCTGTCAAGTATCAGCCAGCTGAGACAGAAATAAAGACCTTCAAACTATTACTCTTGAATCCTCAAGTCTCTTTAGAAACTATCAACAGTCTAGAAACTTATAGGGTATGGACAAAGGTGTCTGCAGAAAGATGTTGACAATATTGTATTTGTTCCTCAGATTTATCATGTTCAAACAAACAAGACACACCACCAGTAGGACAATAAAGCACGGGCACACAGGTTTAGGTTGGAGCAGATTCACTGAAGTTAATGGCAGCTTTTGTCTGAAATTACATTCTTTGAGCTCTTTCTTCCCACCATTAGTTCATACATCCAGTTTGAGGAAATAAAGACAGCCTATCTTAGAAAAATGACCACACACCTCTCTAATGTTTGCAAGGGTTTTGCCAGGAAAACAGTTAGATCGACCTTTTCCTCCTTTAGAATTTCACTGCTCTATGAACTCAGAGCAACAAAAAACTGGAAATGCTAAAATATTTCCCTGCAGCTTTTGTGTAGGCTGACTCACATCCCCTTTAGTCAGTTCTGAACACACCCTAACCAGGTTGCAGCCTGATGATCATTAGCCTGTTTCTTGGATTGCACAGAAATTCCAGTCTTCTTACCAAGCTACAGAGACTCAAGCACCGGAAGAGTCTTAGAATTCACATCAGCTAATCAACAGCTCTCCACAAAAGTGAATTGCAGTGGTGGAAAACACACAGTAAACATCAGTGAACCTGCTAAAAACTAACACCACACACACAGACACCAGAGATGATGTCCAGTATTTTGTGTCTAAGCCTCAAGTTCGCCTATTATTTCAAGGGTCAAAGGAGCTATATTTCTCCTTTAAGCTAAGGTTGTTCAGCATAACTTGTTTTCTGATCTTTGCTGAGTCTACTTGAAACTTGTGAGAAAAAAATAAAATGTTCATTCTAAACTGGTGTTTAGAACAACAAGGTTACTCTGCTGACAATGAAGAGAAACTGGCATGCCTCAAGGAGATGATTCAGAGGACTTACTAAGCTGCCTAAAGCAGGCCATTTGAATAAACTTCCACGCCCTTAAAAGGTTGATGAGGATTTGAACTTTAATATTGTATTTCCCCTTGAAATTAAGGTGAAGAAAAAAATTAAAATACTTGTCAAACTTGAAGTGGTGTCTGACAGTTCTACCTCTATGGTAAAATTTCAAAGTAGAGGAAAAGAAACAGGTTAAGAGAGTCTCATCTACCATGTGAGAGGGGGAGGAAATGACAGCTTACTTTCAATTCCATAATGAAGAGGAACAAGAAAGGTATTCCAAGTCAAGCAGAGATGAAATAGGATCTTTTATAAATTCCTATGCATTGGTTTTCGAAGTGTCCTTACATGTCTGTAAGAAGTCACTGTCAAGTTGATAAATCAACTACAAAGATTTGTAGTTGACAAATCAACAGGATTTATCAGCTGCTATACAGCTGGTAAGTCAACATCTGTTCTATTGCCTGTCTTCTATGGACATCTTAGTGTTTGGTGACGAATTATTTTGAAACATTAATTGTATCCGAGACTTCAAGAGGATGCCCAGATATGTCAAAAAGGTGTCCAGACTGCTAAATGAATATCCACGTCTTTACAGAAGTGTGGAGATAGTTCTCCTACGTGTATTTCTGCTTTCTTCTGCTTCCTTCTAACTGTACTTGGACAATAGCAGATGTAACAGATGTAACAGGGTAGACAAACACTGTCATTCTTGTGACAAGCTGGAGCAAGCTACAGACCACACAGGAATAAGCAAATCAATACGACTGTATGTCTTTAGCAAATCTTTCTTGCTTAAGACTCTACGAGATAAGCTACTGATAGCCATACCAAGGGATCTGACATAATAATATTTTTGAGCTACAAAAGAAGTCAGTATCCTTTAGCTTTGTGGTTCCAGATAACTTCAGAATAAGCCCTCAGTTTAACAGCCTAGGAAGCATTGACTTCTTAACTGAGTAAAAGAAGTGACAAACGAAAAATTTTGAAAGTTAAAGCAGTGTAAGATAGCAGACGAAAAGATATGCAACTATTACAAGTAAATCACAGCAATATATGAATATTGAATAGTATCTAAATCTACATATAAACTGTCTGAGAACAATCATATATACTGCTCATGACTGACAGAACAAAATTAGAAGAGTTGAGTAAAGAAAAAGTAATGCACTGCAGTCATTTGCATCCTGCACTTAAAATGTGCCTTTAGCCACATCCCCTTGATAATATATCGAAACAACTAGTTTCATAATTACCTGTCATAATCATCATCTTCAAGTTCATCTGCATTTGCCCAGTCTTCATCTTCTTCCAAGTCAACCATCATGGCTAACATCTGAGGAACTGAAAAAAAACAAAGTTTTAAACTCAGGTTGCTTTCTGAAAAGAAGATTCTCAAATAATAACCATAAATTTTACGTTCTTTCCTTTCAGAAAATCGTTGAAGAAAAATAACTCTTCTTCCAGCAGCAGACAGTCAAGTCTGTCAAACTGCATCAGCCAATAATTCAGAATAGATTTTCAGAACATTCAAATGGAGAGTAAAAAAAAAAAAAAGAGCTGAGTGTTTCTCACTGAGACTCATAGTGTTAATTTCAAAAAAAAAAATCAGTAAGACACTGACACAATGCTTTGACTATTTAATTGATGATAGAGACTATAGTCATTATGGAAGAATAATACTAAACCCAGTGTTTTACTAACATGATAAATTGTTAACTATATGCACAGTGGTCACTTGAGCAATAGTTTAGAACTTGAGATTTTTCCCCACCTAATATAACATCATGGTTTGTATCCTGAAAATATCTTGCACGTAGTAATCCACCAGCTTGCTACTTCAACCACTGCAGACTGATTCTCTCTGTTCTTCTCAGTTTAAGTCTTTACAGAGGCTATTGCTTATTTCATAGTAGTTGAATGTTAAAGATTGCGCAACACCTATTATTCAGAGTTGTTCTCACAGAAAAAAACAAGTGCAGTAGTTTGCCTACTGTGAGTCTGCCTGTTCCTGTGCACTTCAGAAGTCCGAAGAGTGGGAAGTATACTTTGCACTTCCAGAACAAAGTAAGGTGCTCTTCAGTGTTTTTTTACTTCATATTACACCAACTGCTCAGGACAGTCATTTGAATGTAAGACAATTTAAACAAAAAAGCTTCACTTTCACTATTTGAGAAGGGGAAGAAGTTGCTGGGCAGAGGCAAAACTGTAGCAGCAGCAGAAGAGAGTGAGAATGTGAGAACATCTCTGAAGACACCAAGGTCAGCAGAGAAGGCGGGGGAGGAGGTGCCCAGGCACTGGCAGAGAGATTCCACTGTGACCTGTGGTACAGTCCACGGTGAGCCAGGCCTTGCCCCCGCAGCCCATGGATGTCCATGGGTGAGCGGAGATACACCTGTAGCCCAGGGAAGACCCCATGCTGGAACGGGTAGGTGGGGAGGCTCTGACCATGTGGGAAGTCCATGCTGGAGCAAGTTCCTGGCAGGACCTGGGAAACTGTGGAGAGAGAAGTCCAGGCTGGACCAGGTTTACTGGCAGGACTTATGACCCTGCAGGGCACCCACACTGGGACAGTTTGTTCCTGAAGCACTGTTTTCCCTGTGGATGAGACTGAAGTTGGGGCAGTTTGTGAAGAACTATGGCCTGTGGGAAGGAGCCACGTTGGGGAAATCAGGGGAGGACTGTCTCTCGTGAGAAGGACCACACAGTGTAACAGAAGTGTGAGGAGGCCTCCCCCTGAGCAGAAGCAGAAGCAAAGTCCATCTGTAATGAACTGACTATAACTCTTATTAACAAAAAACAAACAAACAAAAAAATCGAATCAGAGCAGGGAAATAAGAAAGAAAAACTAAATATTAAAACACCTTCCCATACCCCTCCCTTCTTGCCAGGTTTCTACCTCCTCCCCACAGTGGTGCAAGGCAACAGGGAATTGCCATTAAGTATATTTTCACAAAGAACTTTTTAAAATGTAGAGTTATGCATTAAACTTTCAACATTGTCCCAACAAGCCCGTGTAATTTAATTATTGCCAATACATAGCCTGCTTCTAAACAAATTAAGGATGAACCCACTGAGCCTGCTTCTTGTCAAAGACTGCTATGACTTCCCATTTTCTGAAGACTGAGCAAGACTACAGCCAAAGATAAGCTGCAGCTCTAGCTTCTAGGGAAAGAGCAACAAACCACTGTGCTATCTTGAACACCCTGCTCAAGGAGGGAAGCTTCAGCCCAACTGGAATTCCTGAGGGGATAACTGGTACAGAGGATACAGACTTATTCCTAAATCAGCATTATGTTCCATAAACTGGCATGACAGTTCTGCCAATTCTAGTTGTGAAGATAAGTGATCCAGCAATTTTAATTGAATGAAAACAGAAAGCCTTTTAAACTAAGACACAAAACCAAAGCGAAAGTGATTCTTTGTCTATTTTTTTTATCATCCTCTGAGCTCTGTGAAGTGTCTTTCACCTTAGTGATTAAGAACAATTTTACAATAGGTTGTAAACCAAAGGTAATTCATTCCCATGTGGTGCCTTATCTTAAATACAGTATCTTAACGCAAACATTTTGATCCTAAACAGCAACTAGCAATCCATCATAAAAGTCATGCATTCTCAAGAGATATGAGGTACCTCTCCACTATGCTGTCTGACCGGATAAGAAGTTTGTAATGGTTTGAGGGACAGCAAGTGTCAAGCATTAATATTCTGAAGAAGCTGCAGGACAGAATGAAAATGCAGCATTCTAAGCTTTTTGAAACTTCAAAATATATGTGAAAATAATCCATTCTTTAAAGAAACCTATTCTAAAAGCAAACAAAGTTTCTAGTCAATAAAAAAGACAAGCAGATCCAGTTTACATTTTCCAGAAGTTTTACGATTAGTGACGTGTATAAATGCAACTTTCCCCAGCCTGAGCACACAAGTAATAAAAGTTGCCTTTTAACAGATTGTATTTATGCAAGCTTCAGAGAGCAAGCAAGAACGCAGACACATACAAGTGTGACAGGAAGGGAGAAGAATCCTTCCAAAAAGCAGGCTATGCTGCTTTATCAGTGCCCTGATCTCCTCCCAGACAGGGTTTAAAAGGCAGAGAAATACCAGTGGCTGTCCAGACGATAGTTACTTTTAACTTCTCAAATAATAACACATTATTTAAAAAGTGCCTCTACAAAGAATTTACAATCCTCACGTAAAACAGACTAATTGGACTATTTCTAAGTATTAATATAAGTATGATTTTTAAATTCACAGCTTGAGCTTCAGTGTTGAGTTAACACATATATGCTGAATTCCTAGAGCCTTCAGTTGCCAGCACCTCAGAGCATCTGGCCTACATACCAAACTTCAAAAGCAGAATTTCAGAACTAAATTCATCATTTTAAAAAATATTATTTTTTTCACAGTACACATTTTCAAAGCCATCAGAACACCACAAAAATAATACTTTCTTTGGAAACACCTAATGAAGAGTCTACTGTATTTTCATTCAAATTGTTGGTGGCTGCATAAACACTGATTAATTTATGAAGACTCACAAGAAGAGAGTTTTCACCCTAAGAAAATTCAGTTCAGTATCAGGTACAGTTATCAGCACCAGCAAACTCTGCATTAGACATAGTTTTGTCACTGATCAGCTGCAAAGCCAAGAGAGTAAAAGAACACAAAGTTATTCAAAGAATATACTTACTGGCTTGTGCAACAATATTTGTGTGCCTCCTCAGCATGGCAGCAGCAGTTTCCGACAAGGTCACGATTACTTCAAGCGCCAGCTGACGTTGCATATTACTGAGACTGGTATCTGCACACAGCTACAATCCAGAAGATCAGAGCAAACGGTTAGAATGGAAGTTTTGGGGTGGAAGAAGTGATCTTTTTAAAGAAAACATTTCTTAGGTTTTACCTTCAGACTTAGTTGCAACGTAGGTTCCAAATGTGGCCGTAAATACTTGGGAACAGAATCTGCAATTTCTACAAGGGATTTTAGGACAGAATCATCATTTTGGTAGCAGGAATCATTTACAGCCTATAAAGAGATAAGATGAAGATAAGATTAAACAAAACCAAATACTACTATGAATGGAACCGTTGTTAGAGAAGAAATTGGATTAACTTTATTCTTGGGTCTCTGAATAGTCTTGTTGAGCAATAGTGGCTTAGCATTAGCAGCTAAAGAAGTTGAAGCCTTAGGCTGCAAGAACTGACCCAGAGTAAACTTTTTGATGAAACTAATGTTGCTAACAAAGAGCCAGCTGAAGCTGGCAAATAGAACTGAATGAAGATAGGATCAAACAGACAACCTGAGAAGGTGACAAGACTAGAAATAATGCACACCAATAAGAAATCAAGAGACCACTAACCAGAATTAACTGATTGGATTTGGGGATTGCGTGGTAAGAATATAACTGAGAGGAGTGAATTAGGGTAGCAGTCCCTCTCCAAAGGTACGCAACTAAAGCAGTAACCCAAGAGCTAATAGAACACTAACTGGAAGCCTTCACTCAGACTTTGCTACAGGAGTCACCATATGTAAAATCCATAGCTACATAGAGATAATATTCAGGGTTCAAAACCACGAGTTTTCTACAAGTAAGTTAAGGCTCAATGTCATATGCCATCAATTTTTACCATTATTAGTTTAAATCTAACACAGCAGACAGGCACTAGAATTAAGGTCGTACATTACAAACACTAAGATGCAAAACCACACACTGTGTTTTGACAAGCTAAACTTCAAAATCCATTTTAAATGATGAAAAACTCCTCAAAGTAACTCTGACTGAAAGAAGGAAAATAAGTCTAACTAATTTTTTCTCTGTTAAGTGAGAAACACTCTGAATAGCTTATACTAACAGAGACCAGGAGTCTCAAGGTTAGATAATTTATCTTTTTCCAGAAAACTCTGGAGAACCATCGAATTAAAGCAGACCTTTCAGCCTTCAGTCATGGGATATGGAATAGAGAAAAAGTATCAAGCCTTTTACAATTATCTTCCCTAATACATAATTTAATACTGAAAACATCTTACTTTTAACTGATCAGGTTGATATTTTAATATCAAAACAGCACACACTTACTCAATGGTGTTAAAATCTCTTCTAGAAGAGATGAAAACCCAAACCTCTAAAGAAAAAAAGTCTTTTCAATAACAAAAGTGTGTTATAAAGACTTTTCATTTGTACTTGATGTCTCCCTAATGTTGAAACACTTTTTAAAGTGAATAACTAGGTGTTTTTTTAATACTTCAGTTTAGATTCCAACAGTTCTGATAATGCCACACAAACAACCCACACTTCCAACATACAAGCAGCATCTTCTAGTACAAGAAACGTTCTGGAGGAAAAAAAGGAAAACCTATCTTGGCTAAGGCCTTCTGGACTAACAGTTATCACACCACACAGGATAATGTAATATTTACTGGAAGCTTCTCTAAAAAAAGTCTCTGCATTTTATACCCATTGCAACTTAAGAGAACTTTTTGAAAGTAAATTTAGGGTTCTGAAGAAAGAAGCTTGAAGTGCACAGTGAGCCCTAAAAGGAAAAAGCATTTTTCTATAGTATCAACCAACTACTACCACAGAAGTCGTCAGCTGAAGTACTGGCTGATTTTACCTACACTGCAAGATAAACCTCTTGGATACAAATTTCAACTATTAGTTCTGAATGTTCAACATCCATTACAGATATTGTACAGAAAGGACTGAATTGCTAAGTCAGAAGAGTTTTTTAGCTTTTCTACTATACCGACTCAACAAAATGAATTTCAACGGCAACAACAACAAAAAAAGGCATCCAGCTGTCCCCAAAGGTCACTCTCAACTATTCTAACACATCCCATCTCCTATTTATAAACTCAGATCTTCATATCCAACTTGTGTTACAAGCCAGAAAACCTAGTCATTCTCACAATAAGAACTTTAAAAGGATAGATTTCATCACGGACTTTCTGTGCTCTATGTTTTCAAAATAAAGCTTGAAAATGAAAGCCAAGTGCACGTGTTTGTAACACACTAATGTAGTAGCAATGAGACTTATATCATACCAAGTAGGCTATTAGTCTGAAGCCTAAAAACAGTGTGGTATTTAATTGCCAAACAGAGATAAACGGCATGCCCAGCCCAAATCCTGTCTCACTCCCACTCACACAGCAGTCAGTAGCCAAGGTCCTCTCAGCCAGTTACCATTTTTGAACAATACAATTGTTACTGCCAAAGTCACAGACAGGGACTAACCACCAAATAGTGACCTCAACATCAAAATACTTATCTTGTACGTGCTCAGGCCCATTTTCTAGTTCAGCTGATTTTAATAAATTCCTCTCAGTTTCCATTTAAGATCAAGCAAAACTCCATCAGTTGCAGATGCCAGTAAACTTGGCACAATTTTTCTTCAGCTTGACACTAAGCGCACACTGACAAGTCCTATAGTTTACACTGTCAACAGGAACCTGCTGTACTGTCTGTAGAAAGGTCAGTCTTTAACCTCAAATCAGCCTAATTTTAAACTGCTAAAAGTTGATTACCACTGTTATCACAGGTAATTAGTTATTCCTACTTTTTCTTGATATAGAAAGGGAATTGTACTGTGAAACTGTCGTCCTTCAGAGCTTAAACCATTTCTATCTCTGCTTTGGTTTACAGGACACTTCCCCCCCTAAATAATAGAATTTTAACTTTTACTTGAACTCACTCATCCTAAAAGAGATCTAATCCAACCTCAGAAATTATATGAAGCTTAAAAAGGCCATTTGTTTGCAAGTTCCTAATTTATCACACAATAAAGATCATTTACCCAGAGTCATTCTTACTCTGAGAATCTCTGTTCAGAAGAATTCTATGTTTTCCTCTAAAGAGATACAAGATATCATGGGTCAATGAATTTACTAATTACTGATTACTTTAAATGTCAGGGCAGCTGGTATTTAAAAGCATATTTCAATATAATGGGTTAGTTAAAAAGCCATATGATTGTGAGTTCAATACCTTACAAAGGATTTTAACCCATTTATCTATGTAATGCTATAAATTAATCAGTATTGAACTATTTTATTTAAAATCCTATCAGTTGGCTTCTATTTACAAAGTTTCTTATCAGTTTCCGCTGTATCTTGCTGGTGACTGATTTCAGGCTAAGATATAGTTAATCCAGGTCTCAGAAAAAAAAATCACATCCTACACAAACTTGCAGAACCATAATTTACATTTGGATAAAGTCAATACAGACAGTAATGGCAATTAAAGTGTTACCTATATGGCTTCTTACCTGCAAGATTCCAGGTAGCAAGTCTGCAAAATGTTTAAGAAGGGGAAGATTGTGCTCATTAGCAAGCACAAATGCAGCTGCAGCTCTAGCAGACAGAGTTCTGATCTGGAACACAGGCAGGATTGGAGAAACAAATATGAAGAACTGGTAATGAAACATGCCTGTTCTCTTTTAACATTAGCCCACTTGTGAGACTACATTTTGTATTATCATTTCCCTTTTACATTTGCCTAATAGATATAACAATTAGTTTTTAACATGGGATTGTATGTCTCCAAATTAAAGTGATAATGAAGATCTTTAGCACTACATCATCCATGATACAAAAAGTTTGTCATATTATAAGGTGGCAAGTATTCCCTAGCTTTGGTTGTTTTTTGAGTTAGTTGTGTTTTTTAATTAAAGGAAAAAAGAAAAAAATACTATTGTTTTCAACTTCCATCCTGATTTCAAATGTGTATGCAAGTGTCAAATTGCCATTTTTCAAGAAGCGCGAGCTAAGTGTTTAAAATATGTTTCTTTAAAGGCATGACTTGTGGTACTTTAGAAAATGTTACTCAGTTAACTTTCAAAGGTCAGAAAAAGTAATCCATGGGAGAGCAGCAAAATGAACCCATATACCACAGCAGGGTTTCCCATCCTTGCCCAGCATTTTCCACCACAAAAGAAACATTTTCAAAGTACAATTCTTTGCACAAATCAATAAATCTGACGTCTTCCAGAAAAGTGAGGATTGCTAACAGCAAAGCATGTACAATCAGTTGAAGGAGCTGCTAAATATTCAGAGTTTTGAGATATACCGTGTACAGTTACTGTGTGTAGAGATACTACATATCTATACCATTACACAGGGTCAGAGAGAGAGCTTAACATGGAGTTTCTGATCCCTCACACTGCTGGCTAAAGTGCTTGGCATTGCTTTGGGCTACTGCTACTAGGTTTCTCCAAGCATAACTACTAGGGAAGAGTCTGGGCCTAAGCAGTGCAGAAATGAGCCAGCCAAACAGCTTTAGGATCATGAAAAGGTTTGAGTGTTTTTGTTTCCCATGGGAATAGTCAAAATTCCAAATGGCCATTAGTTTCAGGTAATGCAAGTCTCCGTTCGGAGTCTACGGTTTAACCTTTATGTTTGAGACTACTACACTAAGTTTCTATCATCAGTGCATTAAAAACAAAAAACAACTCCACCAAACCCAAAACCACAAACATAAAAATCTTACTGATGGATTCTCTTGATCTTGCATACACTGAACAAGCATTCTCTTAATGACCTCCAAATAGTGTTGTTGCTGATTCCCAAAAATCCCTGGAAAGTTCCTAAGGAAGAAAAAAGACAAAACATGAATACAAATTCACACAGTTTAAACAATGGACAAGTCTAAAATAATAGTTAAGGTTAGGCTATAGCCTGTAACTGTACATGTAAGAATTAAGCAAACCACAAGACAACATAATAAATGAAATATAAATGACTGATTGTTAATTTAAGTTGTGCTAGTTTTTCTTGTGTTTTTACAGACATGGTTTGGCTAATCTGCAGAAGTGTAGCAGAGTTTGAAAGCTTACCAGAAAATATGTAGAGCAGCCTCACGCAGTCCCACATTCTGCGAGCTGACAGAGTCAAATAAGAATTTCAGAACTTCTGGCCACTGGTTGTTGCCATCTTCATCTAGGTTAAACACAACAAAAGGTAGTTAAACACTGGAACAAGTTGCCCAGGGAAGTGATGGAGTCACCATCCCTGGATTTATTTAAAAGATACATAGATGAAGTGCTTAAAGACATGACTTAATGGTGGGCTTGGCAGTGTGAGGTTAGTGGTTGGACTAAATGATCTTAAAGGTCCTTTACAGATAAAAAGATTCTATAAGCAAACTTAGGAGTGGTTAGATGCAATTGTGCAGTCAACACTACTAAGGTTAACTAAAAACAAAAAACTCCATCTGAAGATGAGAAGAAACTAATGCAGATGTTCAGCATAACATTCATGAGAATTTAAATGAAACTGGATTTCTAAACCTTAATACAATCTCACCTAAACTCACACAGTCTAAAACACAGTTAAATTTTATTTTTAGCTGATCAAGGATAACGTAAACAAATATTAGGTTTTATTTTAAATCATGGAATTAATTAGTACATCATATGCAATGCTCTGCACAAGATTAGAAAACAAGATATAATACAATTACTGTCAATATCAGCTTATATAACATACCTATTAAGTTCCTGGCCAATTCAGCGACAATGTCACAGATTTTTTTCCTCATACTGGACTGAGTTTCCAACTGAATAATCAACAGTAATCCACTTTTGATTGAGGTCTGATCATCAGGTGAAAGAGCTGGATAAACTTCTTCAAAAGCTGAAGACAAAAGGCGTCGTAGAAGGATGGCTGCCATTTGTCTAGCCTATTGAGTAAGAAATTATGTATGTTAAAGGGTTTTGATGCAATAATCATGCTTTTATGAGGTAGGACAACAGACATCTCACTTATAAATGATCAGTTTTCACTGGGTAGACTTGCTTGCTGAATGGAATACCTCTCAAGCAATGGATGACAATTATCATCGTAAGCAAAAACACAGTAAAGAAATATCAGCACACAGTACCCAAGGTCCACATGTAACTCAAAGGCAGAACTGTTGCACATCAGAAGACCATGGGCTGCCTTCCTTCCCCTCCAAATGCTGAACAGGAAGCTGCCCACAGCAGTAGTTTTCTAAGAAATGTAACTCCTTCAGGTCACAATACAGAAAGGGGAAGGGAAAGATCTAGATTTGAACTCTGGACACATTTTGTAGTAGGTTAAAGACTTTGATGCATCACTGAAAGAGGTTTAAAGCATGTTTTCTTTCACGTTTTCTTTTCATTTTAAATGGCTAATAAAAAACAAAAACAAAACAAACTTGCCTGGATTATAGTTAACAAGGGACCTAATGGATCAACTTCATCAACCTCTAAACCCACCTTCACTTTCCTAAACAAGCAAGCTTCATGCTGAAGACTCAGAAACCTACAGTTAGATTTTGGAAAATGAAACTGTACTCTTAACAAAAAAAAGAAAGACATCCCAAAGCTTTCAGCTTTTTGCAGACCTTCAGCAATTATACAAGAACTAGAAGCAAAACACATGGCAGAGCAAATGAAAAATTAATAGAGCAACACATGGAGAAAAAGCAAAAAGACACATGAAGCACTCTAAATAACTTAATAAATAGGATGTTCACTTACTAATGTTCCTAAAAGGACAGTAATTAAGAACTACCCCTCAAACTTCAAAAGTTTAACATGTGTTACAAAATCTTAGATGTTACATCCTCACAAAAAAAAATCATCCAGTACAACATGCACTCATTTTTCCTAAGATATCCTTATTTAATGTTTAGTTAAATGGAAACAGTTTCATTTATAACAGCTTTTGGAATTAAAACAATATTCAATAAACAGTAGAGCAAATGAAGCCAAATTTCTAGAAGATCAAGTGTTTTGCTATACCATAATCTATAGGTGAGAAACACAAACTGCTGCAAAGTCTCAACTTCCAACATACTGCATAGAAGTCCAGTACTGCTACAACAGCACACAATACACTATTCCTATATGTTCTGTAGGTTCCAAATTCTCTGTGCCTTTTTCCTCGTCTACCCAGCTCTCTTCTAAACAGCTAAAGGGTTGTCCATACAAAAGTGTCTCCACACTAGCAGAAGGAAAGGTCTAGGACTGGACCTTACTCTGCATCACTCCTGTCTTACTCAACAGCTTCAGCATGTACCAAAACCACCACATAAGTAGGGTTAGAAGACCTTCCCCAGTAGATTCAAGGAAGGTAACAGGTGAACAAAGAGGGTCATACAGTGCCCATCTGTGCTGTAGGTCCCACCACAAGCCAAAGTTCTCTAGCAACAGGTTGTCACATAGGGAACATGAGTTAGGAAGTAGACAGATTGTCCCTACTGACGAATAGGCCAGATAGATAATAAAGCTTGTTTTCATAAAGCGCAGTCCGAATGATATAAATTTTCACCTCTGAAGAGTTTAATTTAAAATACTAGGAGACTGACCAACATAGACGGATTGCAAAGTAAAAACCCAAGTAACAAGGTATAGAGAAGACACAAGATGAGCACTACACGAATTAGCTCCTGGTTATTATTACTATATTAGAAAAAAAAAAAATCCCAAATTCCCTAAAGCAAATTCAGATGTTTGAAGAAGTAACAAAGAAGCAATTGACTTCTAATAATAAATGGCATATTTTCCTCAGCAGATACTCACTTACATATGAAAATTACCATTGTCAATTTAATTATGATGAACATGGCTGGATTAATGGCAGCTCTGGGGCTGTTTTTTCTGCTTTAAGGAAGTAGGTGTGTATATTTCACATACATCAAAGGCTCTTTTATACTGAAAGTATTACAAGATATAATACTCAAATAGGCATTTTAAAATCCCTCACTTTAGTGGCTATAGCATTCCTGTTCTCGTTAAAAGCTATAAAGTATACATCCCTGAAGAAGAACTTCCAACTACTAATGAAGCATTAAAAAAAAGCAGAAAACTCCCTAGCACTGGATTCTTCTGCATGTCTAAATTACCGAGGTGCTCACATACAATTGGAATATCAAAGGTATTCATATCAAAAGTAGTCCTAACTCAAATTTCAACATAATGCTTCTTATTAATACAATTCACAGTGCTTTAAAAATGTTGTAGGATTTTGTATGGATGGCACAAGTACAGAATCAACTTCCTGAGCAGGACAGCTGAAGAAGTGTGAGGAGAAATCTGGGCTACAATGTTCTCTGCTGGCATTCAAAGTGTCCAAGTAATCCTACATATTTTGTAAAGAAAACTGACCATCTTGTGAAGCAGTCATGGTGATTTTCACTTTTGTTTTACTGTTCCTTTTAAATCCTCAAGGAGGAAAACATGCATGAAAGGATGCAATCAATATTTAGTACACAGTCCAAAGACCGACTTGCACAATCTCACTCAGGGATCCAGTCCCACGTGGAATTCAAAACACACAGTGCCCAAGATCCTCATGCAACTCAAAAGCACAACTGTGGTGCATCACAAGCCCATTGGCTGCCTTCCTTCCCCTCCAAATGCTGAACAGGAAGCTGCCCACAGCAGTAGTTTTCATTCTAAGAAATGCAACCTCTTCATGTGACAATACAGAGAGGTGGAAGGGAAAGGTTGGTGGCCTCTAAGAAGGCACCAAGTACAGCAAAAACACAGTTTTACACAGCATTTGTGCCGTATTTCACAGGGCTTGAAGTTAGTCAACTGTAAATTAGGACACAAATGAAAATTGCCACTCTATAGTTAACCAGGAAGGAAACAAATGCAGGGGAAAATACAGAACTTCAGTTCCTCTCTATGATTTAGGTAGTAAACCAAAACTACAAAGGAACAGCCTCAAACATCCAAAATACACTGTGAGAATGAAATTCATTGAATAACCTGTGAATATATACTACTTTTCAGTTCAATTCTTTTTAAAATAAGAGTTGCATAGGAAGAAGTAGAGTCCTGACTTCATAACAGCGGGATAACACCTTCAGGACACTGGAGACCAAGGCTCAAGCCTCTCTTTAGGCTGAGGTGTATAAACTTGCATATCATCTGGCACAGAAGTGTTCTAAGTCAGGTGCCTCCCTCCACTTCTATGAAGAACATTACTCTGCTATCAGTTAAGTATGAAATGAGATCAGAAGGAAAAGATGATTATTTCCATACTTTAGGTTAGGAGAAAACCTGTTATGCAGTAGGGTTTTTAAAAGAGGTATTTCTCATCTAGCTTAACTGTTTTCCCATGTCAAATGCAAGGAGTACTGGGAGGAGGATGTGAATCCATGTTTCTCCATTTCATTGTCAAAAAGACCAGGTTTCAGAGTCAGGATTTCCCCAACTATCGTTCAAATAGTCCTACAAATCTTGTATTCTCTACAGCACAGCAGCCCAGCTCCTGCAAACAGGATAGAGTGCTTTCTTTAGCCTAATTTTCCCGCGAGGGGGGTAGAGCAATATAGAAGCTTCAGGATGAAGCCCAGGTTTGGATCCAAACCCAGCTTTCCCATTGTCTGGGCAAGCCATTTTTTCATAGAATCATAGAATGGTAGTGGTTGGAAGGGACCTTTAGAGATCATCCAGTTCCATACCCCTGCAGTAGCAGGTCCCTTTCTTGTCCCAGTCTGTGTTCAGCAGTGCTGGTACATTCGGTGTGCCGAGAGGACAGTACCAGGCCAAAAGCTCTATATGCTGGTGTTAGGATAGGGTTACTCTGGCCAACATCTGGTTCTATATAAAATGCAGACACAATATGCCCAGCCAGCACCAGATTGAACACTCACAGAATACCTCCCTGAACGTTTATATGCAATGTTTAGATCAAGTATGGGGATGACTTCACTAATTAAGCTATTATGTATTTGGATTTACAGGAAAGAGGTTGTTTGGAAGTTTTATTAATTAGGATATTTTGAGTCCAGCATCTAATGTGTACTTAAACTATGAGCTAAGTTTAAGCTTTTGATTAATCTATTGCTGCAGTCAAATACCAAATTATTCTACAAATGTTGATTTCTAATGTCTGTGGCATGCATGACTTCAATAGGTGGAAAGTCTGTTGGTGCTCCAGTACATCAGAAGCCAGTTGGAGAGATTCTGAATACGTTTGAGACTGGGCTATTTCCTTAGCTGATGCAAATGCAACAAAAGCAGTAAATACATGGAGCAAGTATTTACCTATACCAGCATGAATTTGTTGTTGTTGACTCAGACTTGTCAAATGTACTTGAACCAGAAGCACGTGTAATGCAGCTATGACTTCTAGGGCATAGTATTATCTGATGACTTCTAGAGCATAATATTATCTAATCATTCTGATTATTCCGTATATTATTGCAATGAAAAAGGGAGAACAGTGGATCTTATTTTTCATGGCAAACTGGAAAATGGGAGAGACTGCTCTACAGCTCTCTACCATTTGAAGTATCTCAGAAGGGCAGGACAGAAGACTACATAGCTCTTATGAAACCAGTGGCTGGTATAATATTGAAGGATTCTGTCAGAAGAACACTGCTTTGTAGGTAGATAAGCATCAGTACTAGTAAGTCATTACTTATTGGACATTAAAAAGCACAAAAAAGCATCCACCTCTAAACTGAATACAATCTACAAGAAGAGATCACTATCCAGAGAGGAACAGCACACTTACACTCTCCTTAGAATACTGCTCATAAATTTGACTTGCTACATCTTTCTGTTGTTCAGTAAAACTCCAGATTTGAAAAGAAAAAAGTCAAATGTTTTAACTTCTAAGTGACTCTGAAGTTGGAAGCTTAGCAGTTCTTCACTCTGCCTATCCAAGTGAATAATAGTTTTGCTAATAAGTACTGTACCTGACTGCTAAGCTGTGAGCCTTTGCAGTGTTAAGGAATAGCTAAAAAGCACTGTATGCCCACAGAAAAATTCTATATAGTGCTTAAACTGCTCTCCATTCATTTCATAACACTACTAGATGACTTACAGCATATCTTCCCCAGACAAGCCAAAATACAAAACCAATTGAATAAAATATGCAAAACAATTGCTACCTTACCTCTCTCCTATTCTGATTTGAGAAGCACAGTAAGTTTCAGATGACACATAACTTTAACACATTTAGGCATTGAACCCCAAAATGGAAAGCCTTTCTCAATCACAACTTGAAAGAATATCTCAGTAACAGTCATATATTAGTTACACATTTTAAGGAAAGAACCCATTCATTAAGCAAAACACACAACCAGAAAATAACAGAGATCTAAGCAGTCACTTACAAAAGACTACTTTTGAAACTAAATATCCTACATCAAAGTCATAGCTAGTGAACTTGACATGCAACAAATGAGATGAGGAGTCCCTCTACAAACACGCAATAAATTAAGATGATCCATTAATGCCTGGTCTGATCATTTATGCCAAAATGACTGGCACTGTTTTTTTCCCCCGCTTCTCCAAGATCCCTTGACAAAAATTAGATGTACCTCCTCAGCAGCAGCAGTATTCCTGATGGCTTGTAGAAGGAATGTGATCTTAGATTGACCTGGAATATTCTCGTATGTCTCCTGCACAAAAGAAAAAAGATCAGCTTATTGTAAACAAGTGCTAGAAAGCTTGTGTTAAGCATTAATATGAACAACTTTGCTGTGTAATTAATAGAGAATAACATAGCAAGAAGTTGAAAGCTATAAAAATTTCTGACCTATTTTAAAATCAAGAGTAAAGTCTCAGTTCTCTAGTAAGACCTGCCATATTGGAACGATCTACCTAAGCATTACTGGCCACTTGTGAGACAAGTTAAGAAATACAACATACATACACATCCTCCTGGATATATATGAAACACATATCATCCTGAGAATCCATCATAATGGTATCGCATCAAGGGATGTGACAGTCCCAAAGGAATTTTGGAAGCCTGAGACTGAACTCTGACCAACACGTTAATAACCACTGACAAATATGCAGTCCAAAAAGGTGTTCTTTTTCTGAACCTTTGTACGGCCTTTACAGTGTCAGGTGGCAGTCACTCATCTCAACTACATGTTTTGAATAAGAACTTTTCATTTTTAAACTCCTGCCTGAATTTCAGAGAGCCTATTTAGTCTCCTCCTTAGGGAAGCCCTCTTAATAAAATGGAAAGTTCAGTTATGTTGTCTTACACATTTCTGGAATGCAGTTCATTAATTATGGCTTTTGAAATTAGACTGTTACTTGGAAGCTGGATAGAACACACAACTAAATAACTTTTGCTATTCAAAACACAGTATACATGAGCATTTAAAAACTCTTAAGTGTTTCTGCCTACTAGACCTATGTAGGAAAGACCATGGGAATTACAAGCTCAAGAGCAACCACCTGCAACATTCAGAAATAATTCTATATTTCTAACTCTGAAAGAAGTCTTTTTTTTTTTTTTGGTGGGCACAACCATCAAGACAAATTACTTCATTTCCAGATACTTTCCCATCCTGAACTCAAGGAACAAGCCTACTACACAAAGCCCAGGTGCATTTCAATCATTTCCCTCCCCGTCTGCCTACTTCCCCTTCTCCCTATTCCAGCACCTCTTTCTAACAGTAGCAAATTTACATACCTTCACAGTACTTTGGCTGTTTTTAATTGTTTTCCCATTACACTTCTAATATTAGGCATCATCTTACCCCACTTTCTGTACCCATTTCTCTACCTAGTAGGCCTTGTTCACAGAGTCAGTTCTGACTTCCTACTCTTTCTAGTTGCCAGCACATGCTCAGTCAATGAGATGCTGAATCCCCACTGAATCCCTGCTTTTAATCCAATCATTCCACGGAGTCTGCAAAACTAAATGAGGTTTAGGGTCAGAATAGAAAGTTGTCACAGAACAACCATTTCCATGAATGTATATAGTTATATTGCACTATTATCAACAAATCTGAAGACAAATGTAGAAAGTTTCCTAAACACAGGCTCAGCATGGACAACAAAAACATATGGCCCAAGTCAGAACCTTCCCCCAAAGGAGGACTATTTTGTTGGCTCCACTCGTCTTACTACCAGCCTTCACTAAACCCTAACTATTCAAATCCTGCTACATCTTCACTGCATTCTTTTAACTCACAATTAGTTTCCCAGTTCCCTTATCCAGAACAACAAACTTCTCACTTAGCCTGACTAACTTGCAGTATACGTGCAAGCAAATACCTAATATCTACGCTTAGTACTCATGTTCTTCCAAACCTGAGATATTTTCTTAAAAGAGCATTTATCTTTTTGTGAGTCTATCCTATGATAAATTTTTAAGAGAAACACAGGCTTTTACAGCCAACAGCCCAGTAATTTTTCATGGGGGAATAAAAGGAATGAACCAGGTTTTAACAAACTGGTCAAAGTCAGTCGTAAGTGTGCTAGCACATACATAAATACCTAAAGAAAATATAGGTTTAGGTGATTAGACTTTCTTTCCCTCATTAATACTTTTTACAGCTTTTGCTACACCCCAGCTCAAACCGGGTATGTATGACTCTACATTTCCATCAAGCCTAGTCCTCCACATAACAATCATCCTTTTACAGCTGACTGAATATACTAGAATTAACGTGTCTCCTTCATTCTCTACCTGTCAATTTCTCACGTGCACTGTTTTTCATTGGATACAAATGACAACCTGCTATTCCATTTACCTGCAGTTATCTGAACCTCTGTGAATTAACGTACTGCCTTCCAACAGTAAGTACACTTTAAAAAAACGATTGGACTACGCAGATGTTTCAGATCAAATACACATCCTGTATGATTTTAGCATAAGCAGCTATTCTAAAGGCTTCTTCGTTGAAAGAAATTTTACCCCAAGAAACAAACAACTTCAAAATAAAAAACAGGTCAATATAGCTACTCTGTAGAGAGATTCTAGGTACAAGTTCATTAACCCACCATGAAGAAGACCGAGGTGGGTTCTTCACAGCTGTGCATGACGGAAGAATGAGCCAGCAGGAATACATTTTTTTTTTAAAGAAATAAAAAAAAGAAGGTTCACTCTGGATAGAGGTTCTGACCTCTTTGCTCTAGTAAGAACAGTAAAGCAGAAGCAGGTTGCTCAGAGGGCTTGAGGAGTCTACATTCTTGGAGGTTTTCAAGACTCAGTAGGACAATGCCCTGAGTGACCCGGTCTGACCTGATGCTGACACTGCTTTGAGCAGGAGACCATGCTGCAGACCTCCTGAGGACCCTTCCACTTCGAATTACCCTAAACCATGAAAATACTTGCAGTACACCTTGACAATACACAGAAATCAATGCCAGACTCAGTGCAGTTAAAGAAGTTACACTAGTCATTTGTATTAATGGATTTCAAAATCCTGTTACTCTATCATGACAACTGAGGTTTCTTACTCCGATTGACCATAGTGTTATCAAGATTAAAAACCCCCAAACTCAGTTTCAAGCAAGTTTCTGACAGACTAAGCCAGCTGTAAGCATCTAACTTTTAGACTTCTTTTCCAACAGTTGTTTTATTTCACAAGTATTATGACACAGCTGCCCAATAAATTTACTTTGTTACAGCTTTAATAAAGTTCAAAAAGTTGTGATCAGTGTTCTTATGTTACATGCAGAGAACTGAGAAGTGGAAGTAATTCAGCTCCCAAGGAATAGTGTCTACTCCAGTTCAGGAATGCGAGAATAATTCTTGCTGCTTCTCTAGTTTTTATGGTAATCAATACCGAACTTTGCTAGCTTTCTAAAAAAAAAAAAATGTTTGTCTCCCCTCCTTCTCATTCCCAAATTACACTTTTAAGAACTTTCACCGCAGCATCAGGAACAACAATACTTTTTATTCTTTGCCAAACAATGCGCTGAACTCTGCTGACCGCTGAAGTGATGAGAGCGATAAAAGACCCGATGCAGCCATGCAGTGGGAATTCATGCTCAACCTAGACGCTAGCATTTCATTCAATGGGAGAGATTCCCCACCGGGCTTGACAATGGAGTCTTAAGCATGACAGAGAGAAAGAATTAACACGGCTTAGCCATCACAAAGAATTTTAGCTGAAGTAACGCATCTGAAAAGTTGTTTTGTTTTTTTTTTTTCTGTCGATAACGGGGAAACTCGGTACATTGAAAAAAAACCCGCTTCCTTCAGTGAAATATTTCTTAGCTGACGAAACCGTTGCACACGCCACCCGTCCCCGAAGTTAAAAACCAAACTACCGTGCGGAGGACCCCGGGCGAGCCTCGTGCGGGGAGCACGAACCCGCGCTGAAAGCCGGGCTGCGAGCGCAGACACCACGGGGATCCCTGCGGGGGAGGAAGGGGGGGGCGAGGAGCTTCCATCGCCCCTTTCCGAGGGGCAGACACTCGTTGGAGGGTGCCAGCGAGGACTACCCTACCCCCGCCGGTTTGGCCTCTCCGCCCCGGCGCAGCCCCGGCCAGCGCCAGCCCAGGCCCCGTCTCACCGCGGGGGACTGGGAGCTCCACGCGGGCTCGGGGCGAGGTGGGGGGGGGCGCAGACACGAGGCGTCCGAGCGGTGCCGGGCACGCAGGGCCGCCGGGTGCGGGCGGGTGTGTGAGACCCCCTTGACGCCCCGCGCCGGGCTCGCGACAAGCGGCCGCTGCCCCTCCGTCACCTTCGCCTATGGCCCGAGCGGCTGCCGCGCCCCGCCGCGGGGCAACCGCCGCACCCGCCCGGCGACGGGAGGCCGGCCCGGAGCTCCTCGGCTGCAGCTGGTGCCGCTGCTCACACGTGGGGCTCAGCCGGCCCCAGCGCTTCACTGCGCCAACCCCCCCCCCCCCCCCCCCCCTCCCCCCCCCCCCCCCCGCGCCGCCGGCAGGGGCTGGGGGAGGTCTGACAAGGGCCGGCTTGTCGCCCAGGGCCGGGGTGAGGCGAGGCGAGGCGAGGCGGACCCGGTTACCTCGGCCTGCTTGCGGACCGCATTGTCTGGGCTGAGGAGGTTGCCCAGCAGAAGGTAGAAGCGATCCTCTTCTACGGTGGCCGCCATTGCTGCGAAAGGGAAAGAGAGCGAGGCCGGCCGGGCGGGGACAGGGAGGCGGGGAGGTGAGGGGGGGTGGGGGGGGGGGGGGAAGGGGGGCCCGGCGGCGGCGGGGGGGGGGGGGGGGGGGGGG
>WBNH01002095.1:139676-186191 GCA_013401255.1 Urocolius indicus | reverse complement strand
CCGCTCCGCTCGCTGACGCCGTGCGGCCGCCCCGCCCCCTGCGCGCTCCTCCCCGCTGAGGGCGCCTGGGGCGGCGCGCGGCGGCGGTTCTGAGCTGCAGGCAGCCCCAGCCCCGCGGCGGGGCAGCCCAGCCCCCTGTGGGACCGCGCAGGGCCGGGGGATAGCGAGTCGGGGTTATTTGAGTGAGGGGTAGCAAGGGTGGCGAGATCGTAACGGGAGGAGCCGTTCAGCGCCCGCTGCAAACCGGGCGGGACGGGTGCGCGTGTGTTGAGCGGGCGGGTCCGCGAGGGAAATTAAAGCGTCTTGTCTGTAAAGTGTTGGGATCGATTGTGCAAAGACAGGACGAATTCACCCTCGATAAAGGTGAACGGCTGTGAGAGCTGAGGCCACAGACTTCGGGGTTACAAAGCACTGGGGGTCGGATTGTCTTGTGCTGAACACATTCACAGAATCTTAAGGGTTGGAAAGGACCTTGAAAAGATCATCTTGTCCATTCCCCCTGCCAGAGCAGGACCACCTAGAGTAGGTGACACCGGAACTCATCCAGCTGGGTTTTTAATGTCTCCAGAGAAGAAGACTCCACAACCCATCTGGACAGCCTGTGCCAGTGCTCCATCACCCTCACAGTGAAGAAATTCTTTGCTTAGACCCATTGCCCCTTGTCCTATCATTGGCCATCATTGAGCGGAGCCTGGCTCCATCCTCCTGACACCTGCTGCCCTTTATGTATTTGTAAGCATTAATGAGATCACCCCTCAGTCTCCTCCAAGCTGAAGAGCCCCAGCTCCCTCAGCCTTTCATCATAAGGAAGACACTCCACTCCCTTCATCATCTTTGTGGCCCTGCACTGATCCCTCTCCAGCAGCTCCCTATACTTGGACGGAGGAGCCCAGAACGTGGTCTTATGAGGGCAGAGCAGAGGGGTAGGAGAACCTCTCTCAACCTCCTGCCCACAGCCCTTCTAATATGCCCCAAGGTGCCACAAGAGCACATTGCTAGCTCATGCTCATCCTGCTGTCCACCAGGACCCCTAGGTCTCTTTCTCTTATACTACTAAGTTCATTCCCCAACCTGTACTGGTACAGGTGTTGCCATGAAAATACAAATCAGGACTCAATAGCCAATGTGATTGTTGAACAGGTATTCTTCATTGTGGCACCGGTCAAGGCTCTGCCTGGCATGTGCACCTTTATCTGCATTTCTCAGAACTTATATACAGTCATCTTATTCATTTCCTTTCCTGGAGTAGGCAGGATTATTAGAACTTATGTCTCTGCCTTTAGACACGTGCACTGCTCTCTGGTGGTCTTCCTTCAGGGTCCCTAGATGAAGACTTTGAGTCTTCCTTGGCACTGAACTTTTCACCTTTCTTCTCTGTGCATGCTCCTTGGGTTGTTGCTACAGTTCTGCCGACATTATCCAGTCCCAATCAGTTTCCTGCCTGCTACATACTAAACCCCACAGACACCCATGCCCCAGTAAATGCCTCCTTAACCTCAGATAAAACAAGCCAAGCCTTACATAATGTTTGTTCCCCTAATCAGGCAGCCATCTTGTAATTGTTCAGCCATTTACATTTCTCTGATATAAACTCGAAGAAGGGGACAAACTAGACCCTAGTGCAGATAAGATGAGTTTTCAGCCTGCATAAAACTGCAACTTAAAAGATAAGCAATAGAAACTATCTGGAGACAGACAAAGGAAAAAGATTACCCCAGGCTCAAATATTGCTATTGGACCCAGTTGTCACAAGAGGGGAGGGGATCGTAAGGGTAGAGTAACCCTGGGATTTCTTGGTTCAAGATTGCTCTTGTAAGAGTGGAGTACAGCTAGACCTGTAGTAAACTGACTCTGTGCCAGACCCTGGAGCACAAAGAACTGTTTGTGACAGTTGAGGGCTGAGGCTGGGTGCAGGCGCACACAGGCTCCTCTTGGAAAGAGATTTACAAAGCACGGGGTCCGGTCCCGACCTCAGAACTTGGCAGGAGAAACTCTACTGGAAACTCTTAGAACAATCTAAGGCATAAAGGTGCAGGATCCAACACGTTAGCCTGCATTGTATACATTTGTGTGGATCCTTCGTCTAGCTGTGCTTCACATGAGTGCAGTATCCCTCATATACCCCCAGGTGTATTGTTGTGTTCAGATGATTTGATCAAAGGCATGTCAGTTCTCAAACAACAGTAAAGAGTGCGCCACATTCTTGGATCCCAAGTATGCATGTAAATAAAAGGTAGGTAGTATTCTGTGTGCTCACGTGGAATGCAAAGTTCAGAATGTCCATGGTGAGAGGCTTTTGAGCATTTTATTGCTTGCTGGTGGAGGGTGTGCTGCCTTGGGGTGCGCTGGCAAGCTGTGTGGGGTTCAGCCATGGGGCAGGGGCTGGCTGAGCCTACTACCATCTGGATAGGTAATGCAGCTGAGCTGTGTATGAGGGGTGCAAGTGCTTAAAAAGCAAGAGGGATCAGACAGCGAGCTGTTGGGAAAACGACAGAAATGTCATCTTGACTGAATCAAGAAGGAATTGCAGGCAGAACTAGAGAATGGTTTTAAGGTCATTGAAAGCTCAGAAGGACAAGATGAATTATGAGAGCACACATGCTTTCTAATCTGAAGTGCTCTTCTGTAAGTGTCCTAAGAAGCCAATGATGTGAATTAGGTGTTTACAGCTTGTCACAATTCCTGGAGGGCCTTTTAGATGTAATGTTGAAATATGTGCAATTTTCTTGCCTTTCTGTCACCTGTGGTTTGTGTGAACTTCACTAACATTGCTGCCTGCTTTCCATGTGTAAATGAAGAAATGTATTTGCTTTCATCTTAATTTGTCCTAATGGTGATTCTGACATAAATCTGTAGTATGATTGTTTGCTAAAGAATGTGTTATCTGATACCACAGGTTGGGGAGAGATTGTAAACCGCAGGATATGGAAGATTGTTTTCTTTCCCATGCTGGCTTTCTCCATCTGTAGATGTGGGGAGTGAGTTGTGACATAAAAATTGTTTAGTTGTTTTAGAGAAACGACGAGGCAAATGAAATCAATAGTTTGCCTAAGACTTAAAAAACAGTTGCCAAATCATCTTTGGAGTACCAGTGTTGAAAGTCGCACGGTTAGAGCTCCCTTGGAAAGGGAAGGCAGGAACAACTTGATGCAATTTGTTAGAGCAAGCCTAGCTCTGAGTGTGTGTTTCAGTTCCTCTGTGTGTAAAGATCATTAAACTCGGGTAACATAATGCTGTAGGAATGCATTTGGATACATTTTGCCCTGGTATGCAAAGCATAGAGCATAGATTGAGGATAACCTGCTGGTAAAACCAACAGATCAATGCTGTTCTGCTTCAAATCCTAACAAAATGTGATGAAAGCAGATTAAAAACATCACTTGGGTAAAAAGTAGTTAAGATATTGGAAAGAGTCCTGAGGAATTCAAATGTCATTAATGCAGTGGGATGAGAGAGTCTGCCATGTCAGGTGCTCGTTCTCACCTGGGACCTTTGAAGCCAAAGTGTGGGAAGCAGTCAGAAGCTATGCTGAAGAAGCAGGTATCAGCCCAAAGGTGGGCTTCCAAGGAGAGCTCAAATTGATACAGACACAAAGCAGCCAGCAGCACTATTGGTATTGCTGGATGTGGCCCAGCTTCTGCAGTCTGCATCAATTACAAAAATAAATGGACAGTACAAAGTACTGATACCAATTCCACATATATTGAAAGAAAGGAAGATGTTCATTAAATGGTAGAAATCAAAAGGACTATTTCTAACATTGTGGACCCAAGAAATGTATTGAACTATAGTTTATCCAGTCAAACTTTATTGACTTTTTAAAACTCAGACAGGCTTCTGAAAGTGGAAACTTTATTAAAATATCTATTAAATTTCCCAACTCTGCTAATGAATGGATTATATAGAAAGAGAGAGCTGGGAAATGATTTTATTACACTTGAGGAATGCTGTAAGTTTCTTCTAGGGTAACAGGGGATGTGAGAGAACAAAAGAAAAAAAGAAGTGTCTCAGACTCTTGTAAAATACTTTCTGATGCTGATGTACAGGTGAAGGGTTTGACATGTATGTATTGTAACCTTCAGAAGTACAGAACGAGATGAAGGAACAGTGGAGAAAAGAAAGGAAAAGAAAACAAAGCAAAATAAATCCAAACCTGGTTACTGAACGTATGGATTCCATATCCTCTACATATCAGAAAAATGCAGCCATGATAGTCCAAGAGGCCAGAGAAGAGTTAAAAAAATGCCTGAAGGCAGATTTCCAGCAAAAGTCAAAAAAATGGAGCAAGTTGATGTCAGTGGCAAGCTATGCTCTAGCAGGAGCTGGCCAAAGCTATCTTGGCAGAGCAAGCTATCTGCTAAGAGGACACAGTGTCTGAGAATCGTTCTGAACAAAATGTGGAGTAAGTAAAACAATTAAAAGCCTGTTGATAATGAGCATCAGTAGCTGACTACAGATTTCACAAACCCTTTGTTCATCTCTTTCTTGTTCTCAGAGCTCAGGAGGGGCATAGTGGTCAGTTTCCACACCCAAAACATGAGTGGGGTGCCTGTAACTAAAAAGGGTGCTGGCAGAGATGCTTCTCTTTCAGTTCTATGCCAAGAAGTCTTGACCTGTGGCTTCCTGTTGATTTTCTGTATTAGGAAGGCACAGCTGGGCTTGATGGAGATGATACAACTGTGCCTAGCCACAATCTAAGAGGAGTACTAGGGTGGTGAGCATGCTGGGAGCCTAGAGAATTGCCATCAACCACTAATGAGATCCAAAATTTCTTTGGCAAGAACTTTCTGAAGTCTTTGGGATGGTTAATGAGTTTAATGATAAGACAGAAAAGCTTCACATGCGGGTTATATGGCAGACCCTACACGCTACAGATGCGATAAGGTACTATGTGAAGAAACTTGGAACATCACATAGAGCTGGGAAATGCATCCCACACTTCCTCATTTTCAGTTCTTCTCACTGAAAGTAAATAACCCTTAGGAGGATATCAGACTGAATAAATTTTTCTTCACCCAGGAAGCAGAACTCATAGACACTTCTACATATGTCTGGGTGTATTTTCTGGTAGACCAGGTACACACCATGAAAGAGTTCACACTAACCTTACCAGAGACCACCAGACAGCAAAGAATGAAATGTACTGCACGGAGATAACCTGTGGAGATAAGTGACTACTCCAATAGGGCTTTTCCCGCTGGTCATTTTACCAAAGAGTGATAAAGTGGAAGAAATAGGACACAAGATTTTTGTGTGGACTGCAGATAATGCTACTTTGAGGCTGTGTGAGCCTGCAACCTGTTAAACATCACTAAGCTGCACACAGAAATCCCACTGGAAGACCAGCAGTTTGTATTTGTCATGGCTTTTGAGTTCAAGACCAGACCATGTGATTTTGTTCATTTAGGAGGCACCTTTCTGACACCTATGAAACAAGAGTTTGTAGGACTGCATGAGTTGACATCTTGGCTACACAGGGGTTTGTAATGAAAAAAAAATGCATCAAGTTTGGAGGCTACAAGTCAGCTTTAGTCACCAACAATAAGAGGTGGTAAGATGTAGCTACTCGTGAGAGACCAAGATAAAAACATAGCAGATTAGCTTGTACCAGAAGCCAAACAAAAAATTGGTCATTCATAGAATTCCTGTCTTAGAACTGAATTAAATATTGTAGAATTCAATTACTATGGAAGATTTATAGATGGCTTTATTGGCATTGATGCTTTTATTAGGGCAGTTTGTCAAAGGCATCCAGCTGACAAGTTGGTCTGAACAGAGCCTTATCACAGAGGTTCTGAGCAGTGTAAAGAAACTTTCTGGCTTTCTCTGTTAGCTTAGACTACAGTAAAATGCTTGAATGACCTATTACTGCTTTGGATACAGGTCTATGGATGATGATTTTCTTGGCACAGAAAGCGAGCATTGCTTTTAAAAGCAAGATATGAATATAAGCAAAATTACTCCAAAATGAATAAATTGCCATTGTGTGGGCCATGAGATGAAACATCACTTCCTCAGTCACAAATTTAGGGTCCACGGGGAATGAGTGGCAAGGAGAGTTTTGTCGATGTCTTGTAATAGCCATGGTGAATGTCCTTTATCCCTACAGGGCAAAACCTGACATCCTTAAAATGAATTCAGTATGAAAGAATGCAATTTTGAATAAGAGAATGTTGGCAGGTGTGATTACATATTTATTTATTTGGCAAGCCTCAGTGCTGAAAGCATCTTGCCAGGCTGCACGAGAATAAGCAGATTCACAACCATTTCAATGCGTTTCTATTAGTTACTCACCATCTTATTCACTCTATAGCATATTTTATAAGTACAAAGAATCAAAGTAGAGGAATATTTTTTTTCCTGAGGCAATGAACAAGATATTGTGGAATACCTGCTGAGCTCCTGCCAAAAATTTTGCTTTTCCTACTGAAGAAGCTGAAAGCTGCCTGCTGTATCAAGTTGGTAACTTAACAGCCTCCTTGCTGTCAGCTGTACTTCAGGTTTGACATTTCATCAGATGTTATTCAGAAAAAATGTAAAATCATGAAAATTACTACTATATCCAGATCAGCTTGCCAAAATCCAAGATTCAGCTGTAGTTCCTGCTCCCACCAGAAGTGATTGTGCTTTGCTGTTGCACAACTGCATTTGTCCATCCAGCCTGCCTATGAGTGGGAGAAAAGAGGTTGCTAAATAGTAAAAATTCAGATCACTTTGCTACATTGATAAAAAATTGACTTCTCATCAGGAATCAAGTTTGAAATTGTTTGTGCTTTCGGCAGAGCATGAATTGTTTTGGTGTATTAGTTGGCTTATTATTGGGAGATCTATTGGAAGGAAGAGTATTCTGTAAACGCATGGTATTAACACAGCACATTTCCAAATTACTCTGTGCCCAAATCCTGTGTTGAATGTCAAATTTCATTTGTTCTATCCTTTATCCGATAAATCACTTGCTAATTTTTTGCATATAGTATATTGCATTTGTCATACCTTTATAAAAAATTTAGGTACCGTTAGCCTATTTCAACACGCTTCTGAAAGATCATTTTCAGATCTTCAGATTAAAGAAAATGTTAATTGAAAATTGAAAAGGGCCAGTATTAAAAAGAAATTAAGAGAAAACATGAAAATGTTACTCATTGTACAGAAACTATTAAATAATCCATACTAGAAAAAAATAGATAGGAAGGCCTGAAATTCAGTCAGTCCATCTTTGGTAAGCAGATGGAAGGACATAAGGTTGCAAGACAGGTAGAAAACTAGATGTGATTTGCTCCCGTGATAGAGTGGCAAAACCACCGATGTACTTTCGGGTTGCTCTAACAACTTCCTGGAGTGCAGAGATGATCACTGCTGTGGAAGCATCACCTCATGTGATCAGACAAAAGTAGCAAACACAAGTGAAGATTACAAGTTGTGTATGCGGCTTTTGCATTCCCTTTGATGAAAATTGAATGTGCTTATCAGAGGAAAGACTCTAACCTAGAATTAGGGGACTGGGAGGGCGTGTTTAAAAGGAAAAGCTGCAAGAGATCATCAGCAATTACCATAATAGGTATTACAAAGACAAATTGCACTATTGAGAGTTATATGAAGTATCACATACCTTTACACATGGGCTAAATGAAAGGAAAAAAATCCTTTGGTTATATTTTCTTAAAATTTCCCTTGAACTTCCTTGATCATATGAGGTCATGTATGTAAGTAATTGTGCTGTAATGTTGGTAAAATGTCTGAAATATGTTTGCACAAGAAACATGGTTTAGTATTTTCCAAATCCTGAGTGCTTAGCTTTGTTAATGGAAATATTTTTCTAGATTATGATTAAAAAAAGGTTAAAAGTCCATCATAGGAGATTGAGACAGAACATCGTAAAAGTATGGTTTTCCCTGTAGCCTGGCTTTCCAGTGGTAAGAGGTCATTACAAGTCTCTATTCAGCATGTATGAATTGTGATTTTTTTTTTTAAAGGTTGAGCAATACTTTGAAAGTATGCTAAATTAAGATGGCTTTTTTTCCAGAGACAGTTTATGTCATACAAGTGCACTAAAAAAATTCCCCTGTGCAAATTTCAAGGCCCTCCAAGCAGGCACTTCTCAAAAAAAACTTGTAAGGATTTGTTAATGTTGGCAAACTACTGTCTTTTAGTCCCATTCTTGGAAACGCCTAAGTGTTCTGCACAAAATCAAAATAAAAGTGGTTGAACCAAACATGGGAAATTTTAGTACAGATTGTAGAGTTGTATAAAATTTAAAAAGTAGTGGAGTACCAGCTGAGTCTCTATCATGCTTTAATGACCTTTTCATTCATACCTATCATAAGACACACAACTATTTGTGTATAATTCTGACATTTTCCCTTCTTGCCTGTGGCTCCTGGGGTCTATTAGATATAGAGGATGAAGTGGCATTGGTTCCACTCACTTGTTTTTCATTATGCCTTAGAAACTAGAAGCTGTTCCTGAAGAAGAATGAAGGTCAAATTGTTTAATTGAAAGAAGATTTGTGGGTTTTTTGTTAAACAGAGATGGAGACCGAGAACAGTCTGCAATACATACTGAGCTCCAAAGAGTTTCAGTTTAATCTAGTTTAGATTTAATTTAGTTTTAATTGCCCTGAATACCAAACTCAGAAGTCTAGAAAGTACTTTATTTTTCTTCTTGTCTCTTTTAGCTTCCTAACATTACATTTCCTTAGTTCTGTCTCATCAAATAAATCTCACATAAGCTATCTGTAGATCAGATATCTGTATTCTTCGTGCTGTCATTCCATTTATTTCTTTTCAGTCTGTGATTCTTTTTTATGCTAAAGATAGGGGCTAATATTTATCATTTCAGTCAAACTGAAAAGATAATATCAGAATTTGAACATTATATTGTTGGATCACGCATGCTGTTTAAGAAGAAAAGTACAGTATCTCTTTCTATGCTAAGGATTGCTTCTGTCCTTTATAACAACTTCTCCTCCAGCTCTACCTGAAACATTTGTTACGGTATTTTTTTAAGAAAATAATTTCAAATGTCTCTTTATTGTGCCTTACACCTTCATTAGCCTAAAATGTCAAGGTGCCAAGATATTAGTTTGCACGTCAATTGCTTCTTACTGGAGTAGCAGAAAAAAATCAAGCTCAGTTTCTACAGCAACAGGAATATGGTTGTAGTAATATTCTCCTGTTGTATGGTTCTAATGTTTACATATTTTAATATAATATGCAAATACATGTAAATAATATATATCTTTTTTTAACCAAGGTATTAAAGGACTGAGTGCCTGAAAGTACACATTGGAGTTTTTTTTCTGTTGTGGGTCAGTAAAACATAGTACTTTTTGCTTGCCATCTTTCTGTGGGAGAGATTGAAAAGCATAATGTAAACCGTAAAGAACTTGCACAGTTACCATCCATTGCAAGAGGTAATGTGTCAATGATAGTTTGCCATGGAGGTTTTTTTGTAAGAAGAAGATGAAAGACAGACAGATGTTTGATGAAACAGTTAATGAAAAGGAATGATGCTTGGGACAGTTGATGAAACAACTGCCACAGGGGCATGTCCTATTGATGGATAGTTTATCTCTTTCAAGTAAGCTATATTGCAGGTAATAAATACTGGCAAACAGTAATAGCCATCTAAGCAAAAGGTTTAGAGGTCACCATACCTCTGGTTAACCTTATACAGAGCAGTATTTGCTTGATTTTGACAGACTCTCATGGGTAAATAAAGATCATTCAGGAAAGATCACATTTATCTAACAATATTTTTTTTGTGGGACATGGTATTGAAATTCTGATGGTTTTGATAAATAAAGATCAATCCGACCATGGCAATGGTCAAATAAAATGGTTGGAAAAAAATGGACAGCATGTTTTTTTTTATTTAAGATTAATGTGGAAATATGGAATAAACTTTATCTACAGGAGAGCATGATAATTTTGCAGAAAAGTCTCCTGCAGCATTTTCTCTTGTTTTTCCTCAGGTTACCTTTTTAAAAAATCTTTTATTTTACTTGGTGATTCAAATACTTCAGAAATGTAGGGACAGATGCATTCTGTTGTTCTTAAAAATTCTCAAAGCAAACCAGTGACACATTGGATCACCAAAAAGCTCTGCCCTAGATTTTACCCCTTAGGCATATAATATAATAAAGAGTAAATATGTGGGAAAAGTGGATGGGCAATGTTCTACCTCTTGTGTTTTCTATGCTTGTAATTTGCATGGTGGGCACTTTTCAGTCCCTGTTTTTGACTGCTATGGTCCAAGTTTCAGGTCTTGGATGTGTTATAGTTGTAGAAGTCTTCCTAGGCAGCTCATGCCTAGCTTGGAAAGTAGGTTGTTTGGAAAAAGGGACAGAAAGAGAATCATTTTCATGACAACTTGCTATATTTGGTCTCCTTTAGTGCCACAGTCATAAAAAAATGTACGTTCCTTAGGAGGATATAGTTCTATTTTGGAAAATAACAACAAAGATCCAGAATGATGAAGTACCCCTGGGAAAATTCAGTGATGAAGGTGGCAGATGGAAACTTAGAAATGTATTAGGGTTCTTCCTGTGAGTCGGAAGGTCCTCACTTCTGCCTTCTTTCCTGTATGCTTTCCTCCTGTGTGGAAAAGCATGACTCCTTACACTGGGTGCATCATCCTCTAATATCAACCATCTGCCTCATGCCCTTCTGGAGAAGCTATCAATGGGTGATGACAAAGAATCTGAGATATTAAACTGAAGGCATTAGGGCAGATGCAGTTCTCCAGCCATTAAAAGAGAAATCTGAGAGTTCCTTCCAATCTTCTGATTTCCTATGAGATGTCTTGGTTTGGTTCCCATTGCACACAGGGTGACAGGTTAGAAGGATTTTAAACTGGGCTCAATATGGCAATTTTTGTTCTTAATTGGAAAATTTCGACTTAATGAGTTGTCTGTTTATCACTTACAGAAAATACCACCTGGAGGGTACCATGAAGTTATTTGCCAGAAAGAAACACTCTTTCCTCAAAATAGTTTGTGAATTCAAATAGACCTCTGCTTATCCTCAGTAATATTAGGCAAGAATCCAACATGCTGACGCCACAGCATCCTGCTTAGTGCGTAACGTTCTTTAGGCAACCAGCAGCTCTGCCTCGCTTATACTGCGCAGTGTCCCCACACGTCTCAGAAATCATTTATGTGTCACAGTGCAAGTGCATTGTCCAATGAAAGCGTCTCTTGTGAAGTGTATGTTTCAAGAACTTTTTAAATGGTTCAGAAAAGTGTGAGGATCCAGTGAGAAGAAAATTATTTTCCTTCCAAGTCAAGGATTGCCCAGGAGTGCTGGGCTAGGTAGGTACTCAGGCAATGTCCATTTCTTCACCTAACTGGGAAATGCCTGAGCACTCTCAGAAGAGACTAATGGCTCAAATAGCCTTGGAAAAGAATCAGAAAATAAGGTTTTAATACAAAAGTGAGATAGATTGTGGGATTGCTTAATTAGACTTCTAAATTATGAACAAATGTGGCTAAGTAATCTTCTCTCACAATGATTTCCTGCTGAAAAAGGGCCTTTACCTCCATCACACAGAATCACAGAATCTTAAGGGCTGGAAAGCACCTTGAAAGATCATCTAGTCCAACCCCCTGGCCAGCGCAGGACGACCTAGAGTAGGTCACACCGTAGCTCATCCAGGTGGGTGTTGAAAGTCTTCAGAGAAGGAGACTCAACATCTGGGCAGCCTATTCCGATGCTCAAGGACTGCTTTTGATATTAGCCACATTTTCCAAGGAAATGTTGCAGAAGCCAGAGTGATTTGGGGTTTTTTTGTGTGTGTGTTCTTTTTCTCCATATGAATGAACCCCAAACTGATGTTGCACAACTGGAAAGTCTTAGAGTAAAACACTACAATCTATGCACATATCCATGCTACACAGGAAAATGACACTGAGCCATTACCAGTGTATATGCTGCTTTGAGATTAACCAAACAGCATAAAATGTGTTTAGGTCTCTTGGGTAGTGGATAACTGATGATGTGCTGAGTGTTTAAAGCTCCTGGGGTGAGGTCTGTTACTCTGAACAAGCATCCCCAGATTCATGTTATGTGTTACATCAGCTGATGGTAGATCTACTGGCCAAATGAAGTATCAGTTTAATTTATCAAATATAATATGGTTTTTTTGTGTGTGTGTTCAGTTTATTGGACATGGCTTTACTGGCTTGTGCAGGTTGCTTGTGGCTTCATTATGCTTGAAGAAAACTTTTAAGTATGGCTACCACTTCTTATTTCTTCACAGTTAAGTGGAAAACAACTAATGGCTAAATAAACAGTGTTGTTAAACCCACACATTTACACTAATACAAATTTATTATCAGTGAACTGGAAATTGCTACTTCAGGGCTGATCAAAGGTTAAAGCCTGTTAAGGGCATTGTCCAAATGCCTCTTAAATGCAGACAGGCTTGGGGCACTGACCAACTCTCTAGGAAGCCTGTTCCAGTGCTTGACCTCCCTTCTCAGTAAATAATTGCTTCCTAATACCCAGTCTAACCCTCTCCTGATGCAGCTTTGAATCGTTCCCACACATCCTGTCACTGGATCCCAGGGAGAAGGGCTCAGCACCTCCCTCTCCACTTCCCCTCAGGAAGCTGTAGGGAGCAATGAAGTCACCCCTCAGCCTCCTTTTCCACAAACTAGTCAAGCCCAAAGTCCACAGGCGCTCCTCACAGGACATGCTTTCCAGCCCTTTCACCAGCTTTGTTGCTCTTCTCTGAATGCATTCAAGTACCTTCAAGTGCCTGCAGTGCCTGTCTTGTTTCCCTTTGGTTTTAACCCCTTTCTGTACTTACAACGGCAGATCTCCTTGTGAAGCACCTGCTTGGTGTTTAGTTATTGCAGGGTCCCTGTTTATACAAAGAAGAGCAGAACCTGTTACCCAAGGGCAGTTCACCTGGCTCTGGGACTGTGCCAGGGAGTTACCCTCTTCCATTTTTTTTGACAACGAAGCCCAGGATGATGGGATTTCCAGTGTAGGCACACTGTTTAGGTGGGATGAGTCTAGATCCTCTGTTACATCGCATGGGAGCTGAGAGAAGTTGAGTGCCTGCTGGCACTACTAGCAGCTCCATGTCTTGAAGAGTTGCTAGACTGGAAGATCCTGAGTGTGAGAGATTTGGCAAGGTCCTTGCTGTGGCTGGGCAGTTGGAGGAGTTGCCAGCTGAGGTCACATACACTCGTGTCTGTGTTAGAAAATACAGAAATCCTGCAGAGAGTTGCAGTTCTGCAGGAATCAATGCATAAAATTTCACAGAGTGCACAGAGTCCATTGCTGGTGCTTGTCTCTGTATGAAATGCCTCAGAGGAGCCTGTTTGGATGTCAGTTTCAGAAGTAGTCCGGTAAAGTTAGGTCTATTGAAATAAACAGATTCAATGCTAAGAACTCTGTCTGCATGACAATAGTTTTTTATGTCACTTCCTCGAAAGGGAGAAAGATGTCCCACTGAACAAGCTTTTTTGTATTCTCTGTGGACTGAGATGCAGTAACTGTCATTACTTGCAAAGGAACTTTTACAAAGGTCTTCTCTCCCCTCTTTCAGTGAAGCCAGTCTTCTTCCTGTGTAACAAGTCTCAGCATATCATGGAATCAAATTAATTTGGTGTCTAATGCATAGCTGGACAAAGGACAAGAGGAAGAGAAGTCACTAATAAATCAACTCTGTCTTTACCCCTTCTGCATGAAATGAATGGCATTGAATCATAAAGATACTCCTCTGTCTGGCATCTAAGCCATGAAAAGGGGTAAAAGAGGCTTTCTCAGTTTTCAGGGATCATAAGACCTTTTTGGGTGGAAAATATACTGCCATTTCTTTCTTTCTTTCTTAAATCCTGTGAGAAAGAAGCAACAAACCAGAGGACGTCACATGAGGTACCAACCTGCTGCTCTATCAGCAACAGCTAGCCAGAATAGTGAGCTCTCTGCCAGTAGGTAAGGTTTGTTCATGAGGAGATGTTCTTACCTTTGCCATTTACTCTGTGCAGACAGAACCCACAGTGGAATGATTAGGAACAGACGTACATTTATTTCTGGCAGAAAGGTATGTATCTTTTACAGATGTCAGCCATGCCAAGCTGTCTTGTTCTGCCAATGTGTTATTATTGTACGAGCTGATCTAGGAGGTAGATTCCACTTTTCTTTCTTTTGCCTTCTACCTAGCTCTGACTGTAACCTTGCAGGTGCGTACATCTTCCTTCAGGTTTCTGATCTGTGAGAATTTCTCTTTTCTATTTAGAAGAATAATATTAGCTCAAGAGTGCTTTCTATTGGCAACTTGAAGATGTCAATGGATGAAGCTGGAACACAAAACGTTCCATTTAAATATAGGAAAAAACTATTTCACTGTGAGGGTGATGGAGCCCTGGCACAGGCTGCCCAGAGGGGTTATAGAGTCTCCTTCCTTGGAGGTCTTCCTGCCTGGACATGTTCCTGTGTGACCTGATCTAGGTGAACCTGCTTCTGCAGGGGAGTTGGACTAGATGATCTCTAAAGGTCTCCCAACCTCTACCATTCTATGATAACTTGAAAAAAAGTACCTTATTATAAGACGTGTTTTGTCCTGTGCAGAAAGTAAAAAGAAGAGGTATTACTTTGCCTGTGAATGACACTATGTCCCATCATATTCCTTATAATTTTGTAATTATTCTCAAATATCAAATTCTAAATATAGTATTTTTTCTTTAGTGTCACTTTGCCAGTTGCATAAGTATCACACTAATAAAGTTTGTGAGAAAATGTGATACTGAATTATACTTTCTGAAGAATTTGTAGTAGAAATATTAGCAATTTTTATCTTAACAGACATTTGTACTGGGTTTGCAAAGCAAGGTTTTGATGGTGGGGAGACTGCAGGAGTGGTTTCCATGAGAAGATGCTACAAGCTTCCCTCACGTCCAATAGAGCCAATGCCAGCTGGCTCCAAGACAGACCCACCACTGCCCAAGGCTGAGCCTGTCAGTAATAGTGGTAGTGCCTCTCTTAAGAAGGGGGTGAAAGCCCTGCATGGCAGCAGCCAGAGAGAGGAGCAAGAAAGTGAGAGAAACAACTCTGTAAGCACCAAAGACAGTGAGGAAAGAGAGTGAGGAGGTGCTCTGGGTGCTGGAGGAGAGATTGCCTTGCAGCCTGTGGTAAGATGGCAGGCTGTCCCTCTGCAGCCTGTGGAGAGCACCATGTCAGAGCAGGTGGACGAGCCCAAACAAGGCTGCAAACCCATAGGAAGCCCACACTGGAGCAGGTTCCTGTCAGAACATGTGACTCTGTGAAGAGGAGCCCGCTCTGGAGCAGGTTTGCTGTCAGGACTTGTGACCCTATGGAGGATCCACACTGAAGCAATCTGTTCCTGGAGGACTGCACCTTGTGGAAGGGACTCATACTGTAGCAGTTCATGAGGAACTGTAGCCTGTGAGGAAGACTCATACTGGAGAAGTTAATGAAGGACTGTTTCCCATGGGAGGGACTCCACAGTGGAGTAGGGGAAGAGTGTGAGGAGTCCTCTCTCAAACAGGAAGGAGCAGCAGAGACAATATGTGATGAACTAACCTCAATCCCCATTCTCCATCCCCCTGCATCACTTTGAGAGGGGAGGTGGTAGAGAAATTGGGAGTAAGGTTAAGCCCAGGAATAAGGGAGAGTCAGTGGAAAGTGTTTATAAGATTTTTGGGTTTATTTCTCATTACTCTGATTTAATTGGTAATAAATTGAATTAATTTCCCCAAGTCAAATCTGTATTGCTTATGATGTTAATTGTTGAGTGATCTCCCTGTCCTTATCTTCACCCTTGAGCCTTTCATTATATTTTCTCTTCCCTATCCAGCTGAGGAGGGTAGTGATAAAGTGGCTTTGTCAGGCAGCTGGCACCCAGCCAGGATCAACCCACCACACGTTTAGCGTTTTTCCTGAAGTTAAACTGATAGTGTGTCATGCTCCTTGGTGGTTTTCACCCCGTAGGCCAGGAGTCCCATTGAAGTCACAGGGGGTCAGAGAGGTGCAGTCTGTTGTAGGATTCACTGCATTTTGTTTCCACTCTGAAATTAAATATAAAGCATGACCCTCAACAGTGCTCAAAAGGTAACACCAACTTATGTTGAAATTAGCAGGTCCTTCTAAAAGGCTTTCGAGATTGACCATTTCCCCTGAGTTTTACATTATTCTACTTGATGCCAAGGAAAGTTTTCTTTCACCATGTTCTGTTGTAAAAATCTCTTCTGTAACACAAAAATGAAATGTGCATGCCCACAAAGTTCAAGTAAATCAGTTTGGTCTGCTCATTCTAGTTTGGTTCTTGTGGACACTCATTTCATGGGTAAAAGTATAAAGTGTTCCTTATACTGTATCTAATTGTTGTCGTAACTTAAATTCTCAAAACAGACACCAGAAGAACCTCTGTTCTGCATACTTTTTTAAATAATAAGGTTTTGAAGCTTTTATCTCTACAGCTATTTCAACAAGTGAAAAGTTATTCTATCACTTCAACTGTAACAGTCGCTATCTCACATAAAATATATGGATCGTTTGATTGGATATATTTTGCAATTTTCCTTTTAATTGGATTTTCTTCTTATTCACCGTAGGAATTATCTTACGTCTTACCCCGTAATTTCCAAACTAATATGTATCAGTGTTTTGTTGGCTGGCATTATGATATTGAAAATCCTTTGAATTCTTCCTTTAAGAGTAGTTGAATCACCAGAGGCATTTCCTCTGAGTGCAAAAATGGAATTACTAACCAAACGGAGTAAAGTGTAAAAAATGTAAATAGCATTAAAAATTAATTAGGGATCACTGCATAAAAATCATGCCCTTAAATAGAATATTTTAGCTGTTCGTTAAGGTTCTTTTTCTTTCATTCCGTGCTGTTCATTTGAAGCAGCTGAGAATGAGTAACTGGGAGATGAAACGCAGTTCAGGTTCCTCTCAGCTGTTAAAAAAGGAAGATAGGTCAAATGAGAGGCAGCCGTTATCCCTCTGGAGATGACAGCCCCTGATCCTGCCCTTTGCCCTGATTAGACAGAGCCAGTTGGGATAACTGCTGGGGAGTGATCTGGGATGTCAAAGCCTACGGGCTGGTGAAACACCTAAAAAGCCTGCTTTGTGACTGTTTGCTGTTACGTTTGTAGTTTATATGGAGGCCCTGTAAGGGCAAAATGAATGTTAAAAGCCAAGTAGATGGCTATAATAGAGCTTCCTAACTGTTTGCAATACTGAATCACAAAATAATTCAGCTGGGAAGTGGTCTCTCCATCCAGTCCAACAGCCTGCTCAAAGCAAGACTGACTTCCAATTTAGAGCAGGTGGCTGATAGTATGAGTAAATGTGTATAAACATGGGGCGGGGGAAAATTAGTCTTAGATGGATTGAAACAAGCCTGGACAAAGTGGGGGGAAAAAAAGAATTTTTATAAACTAGCATAAAGATTTAAAGCTTTTCTGGTAAAAGTTGCCATTTCTTCATGAAGCTCTGTATGCCTGTTCCACACCAACAAAACCTAGTCTTTTTGGTATAACTGTAACACTACCTCCCCTAATGAAACACATCCTCACACATGAAGCTTCCTCTCGAATGGTGCCAGCATACACTGCATTCTCTGTCCTACTAACTGTCCTCCACAGTCCCCAAGCACACCGTGTCTCTGTCAATCATCCTGATTATAATTTTGAACTCCGCTGCACAGAAGTCACAATGTCCCAGAAGCAGCCTCTCCCACTCTTAAAAATTGCTAATTACGGCAGTGACCCTTTTCCCATCAGCTCACGGCTGCAAGCAGAAAGCACAAGAATTAGGCTAAAATGTAAAGCAGGAGAAGGGATGCTGGATCTTTCCTTGGCAAAAAAAGCCAGGAAGGGGGCAAAGAAAAAAGATCAGGGAATCATTAATTTGTGGTGACGAGAGGAAACGATGTGGAGGGTCCCATATGTAGTGTGCCTGTGGATAGAGGATCTCAGGTCACTTGGACTGATGGCTAAAGCATGGGCTCACAGTGTTCTCAATGTTTCACTTGGGGGCATGCTTTGAAACTTTTCTTGTGATTTCATTGAAATTAACTGCATGTTTTGCCCAAATTCTTAATAGTCAAAGTGTTGTGCAGGGAACTGAATGTCCTCGGAGTTCAGAGAAAGTATTTTAGCAGCTTCACTTCAGACTCTATCCTGAAATCAGTGTAAACAATATTCTAATGTAAATAAAATCTTGATTTTAGAGGCTCGAACTGTTTCAATGACTCTTGGTCAGAAAAAGAAACTGATTTTGCACTGCAGGCAATTCTGTGGCACCAAATTTTGTGCAGTGGTGCAGCCTGATGGAAGCAAAAATATAAGGAAATGGTCACTGAAGAATCTCAAAGAGAATTTTCTGTATCACAAAGAGACTCCCCTCTTGACTTGGAGCTGTCAGAGCAGCTTTATATTCCCTTGTCACAAGTCAGCTGTCACGGGTGTGTAGTGAGGGAGGTGAGGAGCAGCAGAGTGTGTGTCATCCCTACTATTTTTGACTGCAGAAGTACCCACTGGTGGCCCAGGGTGGCTAAATTTATGTTAGGACGATCTGGAGGTGGCACAGGATGTAACCACTGCATTGATTTATGTTGTGTTGACCTCCTTCCCGGGGACTCGGCTGTCCAGGATCCGGCTTAGATATGTCCCAGCTGTGCAGCCTCAGCTCAGACTCTCACCAAAACTGACGAGCTGTGAGTAAAATCCTGTGACATAAGGAAGTCAAAATTGCAGACAGAGCTAAGGCTGTTGAGAATAGTTGAGGAGGGAAAAAAGAGCAACATGGAAAGATATAAAATCCTAAAGGAAAACTGTAGAGAGGAGGCTGTAGGTTGGCAGCATGGAGCAACAGGACTGACCTTTCCCCACCTGCCTGATGCTTACCAGACTACAAAAGGCTCCTTGGGGGTCTTATCAGGGTGGGAGCATACTAATACCTGGTTAACTCATTAAACTCCAGCTATCTTTTGTGTATATTGACCAAGAAGTGGCTGCTTGGTGGATATCCAACTAAGTGGTGTGTACCTTGCTGGCAGAGCTTCTTGGCTCCTGGTAAGAGCTGGCTGGGTAAGGTGACTCAGAGAGAGCTGGCTGTATCCTGAAGAATGAGAAAAGGTGTCCACAAATACGTGTGATACCAAATAGGTTTTTGCATGTCTGCAGCTCTCTCTAAAGGCTAACGTATAGTGAGATACAAGTCTGTCCTGCTTGGAAAACACTGGACTTGGTCAGCCTTGAAGAAAAGCACTGACATCTTTTTCTAAAGCAGCACCATGCTCCCTTCATGCCACTGGGGAACTGTTTCCAAAGCAAGGATGAGCTTTCAAGTCTCAAGCAAGAACTGAGACTCTTAAAGCCGAGAAGAAAGAACATAGAAATGGAGCTAATACACTCCTCCATCTTGTAGTAGTTCTGTGTGTGAACGCTACAGATTTTTTTCCATCTTAACCATTGTTTTTAATACTGATGAATGTTTGCAAAAAAAAAAGACACTAAAAAATCTGACAGATTTATCTTCCCAGAATTTGGTTTGGGTAGTTATGGATTTTTAAATTAATTTTGTTGTGACTTCCTTGCAATCCTTAGTGCCGTGCTCTATGGTTTAACTGCATGTTGTATGAAAAGTTGTTTCCTCTTGCTTTAAATCAACTCTTAAGTAACTTTGATGGAAACTCTAACACCAAGAGAGACAATGCAAAATCTTACCATTTTCACCTCCCTTATCACCGTTCATGATGTTAGAAACTTCCAGTGTTTTCCTCCTTACGTATGCCTTAATGTTGTATTTTTCCAAGAAACAGTAAAGATACCTCCATTTTTTTTAACGTTATACTTTCTAAAAAAGGTAGAAAGGACTCCATCCCATGATTGCAGTTTGTTCTTTCTTTGATGATCCATCTGTAGTTTAATATGATGACTACTAATGATACGCTAAGGTATTATGCTAAAAAAGGGATACCCGTTTCAAGTTAGGTACAGACAAATGTAGAAGGGTTGTTGGGAAGGGTATTTTATTGTAAAAACTACTCTTTTCATTGATAGCATGGAGGCTTTCAGAATGTCATTGGTCATGAAAAAAAAGTAGTAGGCCGTGTGTGATAAAAAGAAGTGCATGACTTTTAGGTGTATACAAATTGTTGTAAAATATGTCTGAAGAATGGTTTTATAGACATGCAATGTTCTCAATACCGACAAAAGATACAGCGTTGATAACAGCAATATTTTATTATTCGGGGCATCTCATTGAAAATGCATCAGATGATAGGTATGTAAGTTTCAGTAAAAGAAATGAGTCTTTCAATTCTTACCATTATCACAGAATCACAGAATCTTACGGGTTGGAAGGGATCTCGAAAGTTCACATAGTCCAACTCCCCTGCCAGAGCAGGACCACCTAGAGTAGGTCACACAGGAACTCAAATGAAAACACTTGCATTCTGAGCAGAAATCAAAGTGTTTTCTTAGGAACTGTCAGTACTTTATGTTAGGCTTAAAAATAAATTAAATGTTGCTGCCATAGCTTGTAAGTGTAGACACCTACGAATTGCTGAAGTAATTCTCTATTGACAGATTGATTCTTCTTTAGTGACCAGCTGAGAAAATATACTTTGTCTTTCTCTGTTGATTCTACATAAAGATTAACTAGAAGATTATGTTCCACTCCCACCTAGTGGCAAATAAAACATGCACAGTATAATATTTCTTTTTTTTTCAGGAGTACAGGAATTTGTATTTCTCTTCTTAGAAATGACTGGATGGAGACAGTGGTTTTATTGCAGCTTTGCTTATGGCAGAGATCAGCTCTTCCTTAAAAATTACAAACAACTTTTGAATTAAACTAGACCTGCTTGAGTCGGTAAAAATGAAAAAGAGAAGTGCAATTTTGTAGCTGTAACTAGGCATGCTTTGCACAAAAGGAAATAAAGACAAATTAAGTCCAGTATTTTATGACTTAGCTTTATTTTTCAGCTTTCGGTATATATAGCTATAGGATGAGACTGTAAGATGACAGTCTGTGTAAATAACAACAACAAAAAAAAGAGTGAGTAACAATTTTTTTGGCTTTAAAATAGTTCACATAGGATATGTCCCACCGGTGGCACTTAGCAGGATCTCAAACTGGCTGGTGCTGTCAGTTTTTGCTTGAGTCCTTGCTTGTTAGTCAATCACAGTTTGGTCACTGTGTCTGGGGACAGGGGTTATTAAACACCGTGGGACTAAATTCAGCCACTGAGGCACAGCCCTGAAGACATCCTGAATGTGATTTAGCTCCTATAGATTTAGTCTATAATCTTACCATTTGCCTGTAGAGTTGGCATAGGCCAGTGCTGCAGAGTCAGCTTCCATAAAAGACCATTCCTAGCACGGAGGTTGCAAAGCAAATCTATTGGAGCCGTTTTTCTAGAAAGAGACTGATGCGACTCTGAGACTAGTTTTAAGATGTATAAAGACATGTTAATTAGCTTGTTTGACTTGCTATATCCTGTTGAAAGCACAGAATCACAAAATTATATGGTTGAGAGAGGCTTCAAGAGGTCATATAGTCTATTTCTGTGCCAAAAAGCAGTACCTCCTCTATCAGCAACATTCGTTTACAAGTAGTAATACAACCTAGTCTTTAGTATATCGGAAGTTAAATCTTCCGCATTCTTGCTACAGCTCATTCTGTGCTTCTGTATCCTTGGTGTTAGAACTATTTTTTTTCTAATATCCAAGCTGTTTCTTCTTTGTTTCAGTAGGAGCCCAACCATTCATGTATTCCCTGTAGACAGCCCTGTCTCCAGTCTGGGATTTTCTTGAATGGAGGTTTTCTTTCCAGACTGAACAACCTCTGTTCATTCAGCTTTTCCACATAGGTCATGTGTCTTAGATCTCTGTTCATTCTGATTGCAGTTCTCTGGCCCGGGTAGACCAGATGGGTCATTTTTACAGGTTATACTCCTGTTGTTATGACTCAGTAGGGTGTATGTTTTGGAATCAGCATGACATTGACTTCTGTTCTGCATATGATCTACTGAAATGCCAGTTTTGTCTTTGCAGACCTGCCAACTAGTCCAGTCCAGCAAGTCATTATTCCTGCTCAGGTGTGGACTTTTGTATTTTTCTTCGCTAAAGCATATGCTATTTTAGAAAAAAGTTTCTTCAGTTTAATGATTACATTGAACTCTACCCCTGTTCTAAAGCTTATTTGCGCTTTTTTTTCCCCCCTTTAATTTGCATGTTTGATAGGAATATAGTCTTTTCCATTAGCCAGTAATGGATAGTGCTATATCTAAGACAGCCCTGCAGAAATGTGTTTTCATTCAGTTTCACCGTGAGTCCAGGATAGTTTCTTTTTGAATGGTTTTCCAATTACTTTTGCTCTTCTCCTACAGTATTTTCATCTGTAGTTTATTTATGAAAATCCCATTTTCCATGTCCAGCTATGTGACATCTGCTATTTCTCTACCCATGGAGGGAAACTATTTTAGATTGGTATTTGTCCTTGCCAAATGCACAGTGACTGTTACTTACCTCCTTGTTTTATACATGCTTAAAGATACAGGGTTGTTTGTTTCATTGGTTTCAGGGAACTGAAGACAACTAGCTGTTCTTCTGTATTTAGTCTTGGTTTTGTCTCCTTTTAAAGCTGTCACATTCTCCCTTTTGAGTTTTACAGTAACTCCTCTGTCCTTCAAGTGTGCTTAAAGATTGCTAATGTTAGTTTGTTTAATCCATTAGGATAGTATTCATGAGGCCTGGCTGATTTGAAAAAAAAGCCACTTATTTAAATGCTTTCTAAGCTGTCTTCTCTCTATTCTAAACTGTGATTTGTCACTCTTTTTGGTTCATTAGCTAATTGATTTCTGGTTTTGTGTGAAGACAAATACAGAAGGACTAAATGCCTTTTATCCTGGTATCATCTGCCAATAGATTATGTCTTTGCAATCAAGCATCCAATTGACATTTTTCTTGTCATCTTCTTGCTACCTGATCACAGAATCATGGAATCACAGAATCTTAAGGGCTGGAAGGAACCTCAAAAGGTCATCCAGTCCAACTCCCCTGCCAAAGCAGGACCACCTAGAGTAGGTCACACAGGAACTCATCCAGATGGGTTTTGAATGTCCCCAGAGAAGTAGACTTAACAACCCATCTGGGCAGCCTGTTCCAGTGCTCCATCACCCTCAGATTGAAGAAGTTTGGAACTTCTTATGTTCCATCTTGTACCCATGTCAATTTCTTATTACTTTTGAAATCCCTGATATCCTTGCATCTTTTCGTTCCTCGCCCTTCCCCCCTTCCCCCAGCATTTCTGATTTCCCCCTAATTGCTTCTGTTATTATTTTATATACACCCCAATCAATCTGACCTAGTTTCCATGGCTGTGTGCTTGTTTCCTGCATTTGATATCACTGGAAATTGCATAAGATAGCTAAACTGATTTCTCATTGCAGCTCCTGTCCTCCCTCTGCATGGGAAAAACTGTCACTTGCAAACTATCATCTGTTTGATGCCCTTTTTCTTTTTATATTTGAGACTTGTGAGATTTTACCTGTGAATTCTCTGTGCTTATTGAAGACTGCCTTCCTGAAATCCCTCTCATACAGAATGTGTTACCTTTAAGCAAATAGCCTTGCATTATCAATCACTTTCTGCCTCTGGTAGGATAAAATCTACAAAAGCTTTCTTTAGCTCCTTCTTGTACCCTCTTAAAAAATGAAATATCTCAAGAGCTATGTTCATCTCTGTTCTTTTTCCAACAATTTTGGGGTAATTCAATGTGTTTGTTAGTGCTCACTCTTGGAACAGTTGCAAGCCATCCTGGTTTGCATTGACTTCATGTATTTTGGTAACCATGAATCACCAAACTCCTGATGCTAGCAAACACATTCTTCCTCTCATCTGTTTTCACCAAAGTTTATTTTAAAAACCTTTCTCTCTCAGCGGTTTGGACTTATGATCTCACAGCAATGCTTTCTCTCTCTTATTTTACCAGATCCAACTACAGAACTTACATTAGCATCTGATTTTTTCCATAAATGTAATCATGTACAATAATGTTAGCATAACATAATAGGGGTTAATTGCAGTGATACAAAAGTGCCTTTAACTGATGAGGTTTGTTTTCCTTCCCTTGTGGGAAGCATTTTGTAGTGGTGTGGCTGTTCCATGCTAGTGAGGTCGAACCTCTCAAAGTTTGTGATTGTGACTAAAGGTATTCTAAGTTGATGTGCCTTTGAGGCCTGTGCTTCCTTCATATGCTCTTAAAGCATAAAAATAGAACTTAATCAATTCCCACACTCTATGGTTTAGTTTTATATCTAAGATTCTGCAGCACAGTGATTGAAATTTCAAAGATGCCTTCTCATTAATTGAAACTAACATCAAGGATAAATGAAATGAAATGAAGAGGGCTGTAATGACATTGTTGATTGACATATTGTATTCAGTAAAAGCCTCTATTCTTCTCTTCATTGAGCTCAGATGCATCTGAGATCTACTCCATCTAGCTTCAGAGCTCAGGTTCTTTGATGTAAAGTTCATAGTGTTTGCTACAGAATCCATAGGCATTGATTGTAATGTATTTTACCCAGCTGAGGTTCCCAATGTGTACTTCATCAAGGCATTACTATACAGATGGAGCCATTCAAATGATCCACATTCTTGAAGATAAGATAGCTTTTAAAATTATATTCCATTCATTTTCTTGAACGTTACAATGGAGTGTGGTTAGTGAGGTGAGAGGGAAACATACTGTGAAATGGATGGATGGGTAGGAACTCTTAAGCTGTCCTGAAATTAAAAATTTTATTTTCTCAGATGGGTCTTTGTATTATTTAGAATATTTGAAGATTAAGTTCAATTCAGACATAGGCTCTCAAAAAGATAATACAAAGAATTTCTAAATCCTTCTAAATCCTCATTTGGGTATGGAGATGGGTGTGGAGTCAATGCAGTTCAGGAGATTTGGCTTGTGGTATTTAAATAGGCAAAAAAAGCTGCATGTATTCTATTTACAAATACTTATCATCATGCAGATGTGTTGTGGTATTCTTGCTTTTTAAGTTGTTGAAAATATGAAAGTCATCTGTTTGACACCTGAAATACCTTCACCTCCTAGAGAGCACACCTCCTATGAAGTTTCAGTCTTCTTGACACCATCCTTATCCACTGTGAATAATGATATCACATATAATGGATTAGAGTCTATTTCAAGAGAAGAAGAAAAAGCAAATGAATTTTTGAGTCCAAATATCCAATTTGCTCCATCTAGCCAGAGGAGAAACAAAAAACAAAACCAATAAAGATTTAATCAGAAGACTGACTATGTTGTGTCAGTAGGACAATCTTCACTTCTGCACTGAGTGAAATTACCACTAAGATGCACTGGAATTACCAGTAAGACGAAAAGAAAACCCAATCCACTACGGAAAAGTAAGATTTCAGAAGCTACCAGTACACCTCTTGGAAATCACTTCATGCAGCAGAACTTTTGGGGACAAGCGCTTTCTCTACATCCTTTCCTAACCTTGAGTGTCTGACCTACCATGCAGGTTTTATGTGAAAACTTCCATACCACTTGTTATGATGTTTTAAAGCTGTAACGTGTTTTCCATATTTGAGATCTGCTTTCAGTGGGTTCACCGGTGGATCTTGGGAGGTCATCTTCATCTGTTCTTCTTTTGCTCTCAGGTCTGAACTCTGCTGAACACTGTTTTCCCTCTGTAATGTAGTAGCAGAACACCTTGGCTTCAGGCACAGGGGCACATGTGCATTTTGCAAACCTCTAAACATTCTCCTGGTGTCTTAGGAAGAGGTGGAACCAAATATTATTTTCCTTCTATCTGAAACTTCTGTTTTGGCAAAAGGACAGAATTTGTCTGCAAGTGAAGAAATGCCAAACTTTATCCTAAAATGTAAGCTGTTGTTTTAAAAATAGCATTTTTTAAAGTGAACGCATTATGTGAATTCTGTTATGTGTTATTTGTTACGTGGAGCAGAAAGAATATTAAATGATGAAAAGCAGGTGCAAAATGTGTTCTGAGAGTACACTGCAGATATATCTTGCTTAGAAGATAGTTTGGTCTATCAGCATTTCATAGAAGAAAAAAAATGGTTTTGGATGTTGATAAATAAGTGAAAGGGTTTGTTTTGCCAATTGCCCATGTGGTGTCAATGGTGAGAGATTCTTAAGGTCATAATTTTAGTCAGAAATGATACTGAGGTCTTGAAAAAAAAAACAAAAACATGTTCTCATGGCGTTTTCATGTGAAAGGGAATGACACAGAATCACCGTTGCAGGCCCTGCTAGTTGTTTGTTCTGAATGCAGAAGGATTTTAGGGTGGATAAATGAACTTGCTTTTCTGTAAAACGTTTGAATCTAGGATTCAGAAATAAACTAGAAATGTTTTTAATGAAGGTTGATGAGGAAAGCTAAACTTCCCAGAGGCAAATTAAGATGAGGAATACAGTTAGGTCCTATTCATCTCCTCACAAATAAAACTCAAGAACTGCAGTAGTTCATTTTGGATACTAATTGAGAGGCCCTTAAATCTCACTATTTCTGATACTTCCAGTTCTCTCTAATAGTAATAGCATTTGTGACCTGATCTAGGTGGACGAGCTTCTGCAAGGGAGTTGGACTGGATGATCTCTAAAGGTCCCTTCCAATGCTTACCACTCCGTGATTCTGTGATTCTACAATTCTGTAATTTCTAGCTTTGGCCCAATATTAAAAAGGCAATAGAGGATCTCACAATAATAAACGATGTAAGAACATAAAGAAACATTTTCAGCTGACACTATGTAGTTACTCTTCTTACTGGGCACTTAGGTGACTATTCAATCTCAAGGATGGGAAAGAAACATTGTGTTGTCTCTGCTTTCATGTAAATCAAATACAACATGGCCAGAAGGAGGAAAACAAACCATTTCCTTCAGAAGAAAATGTGGTTTGTTTTTCCATTGAATCATTTAGGTTGAGTGCACATTGTGTTGCAGAGGCACCTGGCCTAACATTGGCTCACTCAACTTCGAATTTGCTAATGGGTGACATTTGCTGAGGTTAGTGGCTGTAATACACAGCAGGCTTCAAATGAGATCCTGACCCATGAATGAAAAACTCTAGTGGGTTTATTCCATCAGACATGTGTTAAATAAATGCCTCTTGACTGAGGGAATTTTCCAAGACAAATCCAGAGGAATCAAAATCTCAGCGAGCATGATCCTGACGGTGCCCATTATTTCTATGTAACTGGATCCACGGTTATGGCTCTACTAGTAGTTTGTGTAGTACTTTTGTTATTATTTTTATTATTAATGTTGTGAAGAAAGACTCATGACATTCTAGTGAGATGAGACTGTGAAATTTGATTTGAAGGCCACAGTTGCTTCAGGGTCAGTGAGCAAAAGCCATGGTCCAACATGGAGAACTCTTACTTAACACTGACGATAATATTTTTTAAAGTTGGATACAAAACAACACTGTGTTTAAAAATGAAAAAGCAGACAGAAGGGAGTTTTGGCATTCTGGATACAGAGAACTAGAATAGCCAATGTTTTATAAGTTCCCAAACGTGATTTCCCCAATTGCTTCCGAAGCAGCAGGGGAAGCGAGATAAAGTGGAACAACAGGACAGAGCATTTACAAAGTAGAAATTAATATCCAGGTCCCTATAAGCTGTGAACGCAGCAGTTGGAAATGACAGAACTGTACAAAAAAAAAAAAAAAATCTCTGTGTTAGCTGATTGCAGGTTGTGTATGAGGTTGATGGGGAGACAGTGAAGATGAAACTATGATATTGGAGCCTGTCAAGCAAAATATTTCCAGTAGAGATGATGTAGTAAGTGCCAGTGTAGATATTCCTGTGGCACCTCTGCGCTCCTGTGTGCAATTCTGGTTACCTGTGTTCAAAAACAGTTTTGAATGACCCATGCTCTATAAAGATAGATGGAAGCTGCTATTGGGACTGTTATCTCCTGTTTCATAAGAAGAAAGTGAGAAAGCTTTACTTGCTTAATCTGCTTAAACAACCAGAGAGAATAGCAGTGAAACTGGTTTGAAAAATTGTATTTGAAGAGTATTACGTTTGTTACACTCCCAGCAGGGAAGGGGTGGTGCTGAGGGTTCAGCAGCATCCATTCTTGATGTGTTTTGACTCTATCCTTTTGCTAATCACTCAGATGACAATTAGGGTATGCTGGTTAAATTTGCCAATGACCAAAATCTGAGAGAAATTGCCATGAAGGGAATTGGAGAAGTAAATTGAAACCCAGGCAAACCAGGAAGTAAACCAGGTTTATACTCCATATCTGTATTCGCCTTGCACACTGTGTGAACCATGCCCCTTCTTTCACCCTCTCTGCTCTCCCTTTAAAGTGCTGTTTCCACTCACCATGTATTATTTTCCAACTTTGCTCTGTACTGGGACTGGTTCTTCCTTGTGTTCCACAGCTCTGAGCTGAGCAAGGGGTAGCAGGTGATTGGGTTAGCCCTGAGCTAGCTCAGGCAGAGGGGCCAGCTGGCAGGTCAAGCAAAATAAACACCCTGTGAGCTGACACTGCAGCCTGGCCCTCTGCAAGGACTGTAATTTCCATCTTTTCCCTCTATCCGGTCATCAGTTTTCACACAGCTTGAAAGAACTTAATACTTTTGCAGCTTTTCCACTAAAGAAAAGTTGAAAAGTTGAAATCAGATAGACAGGCAAATAATTTCCAAGAAAATTGAAGAAAACAAGAAAAAGTATCAGGTAAACAGACAAAGCAGATGCCTAAATGCATATGTTTTGTTTTCTCAGGAACCAGATGGAAAACATGATGCAGTTCATTTTGCAGTAACTCTCCAAGTGAGATAAGGAATAATTGCCACATAGCAACGATTTAGAAAATGATACAGGAACTAAAATGGTTCCCAAGACAACTGTGATTCAAAAATTCAAGCCATATTAGTACATATATGAAAAATAATAGAGTATTTCAAACTTCTCAGCATGGTAAGGTCAGGGTTGCTGTTCTGTGACCATTCTTGGACACTCCAGCTCTTAGTGATGTGGGCCAACTGGAAACAGCCCAGAATATCTAGTTGTCTCAAAAATGGGATTTAGGAGAAAAGATTGAAATAATTTGTATGATTTACTCTATGAAAAGGAGGGAAGCATACTAACAATCTTCAAAGGCTTCTTGTAAAAGGAAGTTTTCCATTCAAGTCTCCATGATTGTAGTGGATGGCACAAGTAGTAATAGACCTAATTTTTTAGAAAGGAAAGATGCAGATTAGACATTCAGAAAAAAACCCAAAAACATCAAACAATCATAGAATGATTTGAGTTGGAAGAGATCTTAAAGATCATCTAGTTGCAACCCTGTGTTACGGGCAGGGACACCTTCTACTAGACCAGGTTGCTCAAAGCCCCATCCAACATGGCCTTTGAACATTTCCAGGGATGAGGCATCTACGGCTTCTCTGGGCAACCCATTCCATTTCCTCACCACCCTCACAATAAAGAATTTTTTCCTTATATCTAATTTAAATTTTCCCTCTTTCAGTTTGAACCATTACCTCTTGTCCTGTTACTATGTGCCCCTGTAAAATACCCCTCTCCAGCTTTCTTGTAGGCCCTCTTTAGGTACTGGAAGGCTGCTATAAGGTGTCCCTGGAGCCTGCTCTTCTCCAGGCTGAACAGCCCCAACTCTCAGTTTGTCTCCCATAGGAGAGGTGCTCCAGCCCCCAGATCATCTTCATGGCCTCCTCTGGACTCACTTTGATACATCCATGTCCTTCTTATGTTGGAGCTCCAGAGCTGGCTGCAGTACTCTAAATGAGGTCTCATGAGCAAAGGGGCAAAATCACCTCCCTTGACCTGCTGCTCATCCTTCTTTTGATGCAGCCCAGGATACATTGGCTTTCTGGGCTGCACACACACATTGTGAGTTCATGCTGAGCTTCTCATCAACCAACACTTCTTTCTCCTTAGGGTTGCTCTCAATCCATTCTCCACCCAGCCTGTATTTGTGCTTGGGATTGGCCAGACCCATGTGCAGGACCTTGCATTTGGCCTTGTGGAACTTCATGAGGTTTACATGGATCCACCTCTCAATCCTATCAAGGTCCCTCTGGATGCCATCCCTTTCCTCCAGCGTGTTGACCCCACCACACAGCTTGGTGTTACCAGCAAACTTGCTGAGGGTGCACTCAATCCCACTGTCTATGCCACCAACAAAGATCTTAGTGCCAGTCCCAGTACTGACTGATGAGGAACACCATTGTCATTGGTCTCCACTTGGACATCAAACCATTGACTGCAACTCTTTGAGTGCAATTGTCCAGACAATTTCTTATCTACTGAGAGGTGCATCCATCAAATCCATATCTCTAATTTAGAGACAGGCATGTCACATGGGATAGTATCAAATGCTTTGCACAAATCAAGGTAGATATCTATCTCCAAGTAGAGTCTGGAATGGGTTGCCTAAATGTTCTTTGTATTCACCATTACTGAAAACCTTAAGTTGCTGATGAGACAAGTATTTCTGAGGGATGATATACAGGTATACTGATGATTCCACCATGGAGGAAATGGCTTAAATGGGTTCTTGAATTTCTTCCATCTTTGTTAGTCTAAGACTCTATGTTTGATCTCTGTGAATTCATAGGGAAGAACAATAATTATTTACATTAAGAAATAATATTGACAAAAAAAAAGTCTGTGAATTTCAGCTATACATCAGTTATTCTGGAAATTAGAAGAAAGCTTCTAGCCATCCAGGGAAAGTTTTCCAGATGAAATGCAAATCTAGCTGATTCCAAGCAAGAATATAATGGGTTTAGGAAGGTATGCTGCATATTTTCTTCTGACTCCAGGGAGCTTGGCTCAAACATATAGAAAGACCCTTCTGGTAGTCTTGCATATGCTTGATCTTTTCTTCCCAAAAGAAGTTGACTGAATACTTTAAGCCCACAGGAATCCTGCTATGGCATTCAGTGTGCAAAGAAGACAATCTGACTCCTAGTGGTGTGCAAACTCATCTCTCATTTTAACACGGTACGTTCTTCTCCAAAGCCTTATTTTACCAGCATTCATCCCTCTTCTGATGTTCCAGTTCAATACCTAGGGTCTTATAATCATCACAATGACAGTGATCATCATGAACACTGGATGGTGGCATTGCAGAATGAATCAGGCATTCAAAACAAGCATCTTCTATTTATACACACAGATACCCCAATGATCAAGGAAAAGATTTTCAAAGTAAAATGTGTTGTAAAATAACATATATAATTTGCTTTTGGAAAAAGAGCTGTAACTATCATGTAAACTCACCCAGTAGTTCAGGTTTTCTCTTAAGTAAAAAGATGAACTATTCTGGGGGGAAAAAAAAAAGGAAAGATTGCAGTATAATTTATGGCATTTGTTCTCATAGAATAATCCTTGATTACCTATCTGTAAGGATACAGCTGTCTTGGTTTAGACCCATCCAGGAACAAAGGACCACAATCAGAGATAGGTACCAGGGCTTTTGGAATGCCTGAAGGACAGGGAGGGCTCAATCATCACTTATGGTCTGGAGCAAAACAGACAGGACTACTCAACTTGGGGAAGAAAACATAAATTAATTTTAATCCATCGCCAAGTGAAACCATAAAAACCTCAAAACATAGTAAACACAAAACAACACAGAGTGGTGCAATGATGAAGAGCACAAATATCCCTTTAAGACCACCTTCCCCTACCTCTCCCTTCTTCCTGGGTTCAGAGCCCCGATCCCACTGTCTTTACCTCCCCCTGCCCTGGACTGCTGCAACTTCTCTCTGCCTCTCGTGTGAGTCTGCTCTGCAGACTGAAGGCTCTCCAGCACGGCCTGTGCCATGGCCGCCTCGTCACACAGTCTCTTGCCCATCCGGGTGCACTCACACGGAGCTGCTGGTGTCTCTCAGTCCTGCCATTGCCCTCCATGGGTTGCAGGGGTACAGCCTATGTTCTCACCATGGGTTGCAGAGGGGTCTCTGGTCCAGCGCTCCTCCTTCTTTCTCCTTCTCTGACTGTGAGGTTCCCTTAGTCATCTCCAGCGNTTTTCTTCTCTGAAGGCCTTCAAAATCCACCTGGACGTGTTCCTCTGAGACCTGACCTAGGTGGACCTGCTTCAGCAAAGAGGTTGGTTAGATGATCCCTAAAAGTCTACTATTCTATGATTCTATGAAATAGTGTTGACAGAGGTGCCTGGCCAAGTCAGAGGTTGGTCCATCTCAGAGCCAGGGGATGTTTTGAGAGCTGCTTACTGGGACTTATTGCAGCCCTCTACCCCTGTTACCAAGCATAAAGTGACCCTACAGAAACCCATTACACAGCCTATGCAACAAACAGCATGGAACAGACAGAGGTTTCACAAGGGAATTAATCCCACAGGGAGGAAAGGCAGCAATAGATTTGTTGCAGGCTTCTTTCTTTTTCTTTTTTTGTAATAGCAGTTGTTCTTTAACTTAAGCTCTACAAGGGTGAGTGAACCAGAGTAAAAGCCGGTAATAACTGCCAGATTTTTTCTTCATACCACCCATTTTGCACATGTGAGTAAACTTTCAGGTGCTTCATGTTGGTCCTTTATAGCCAGATATAGCAGAAGCACCTGTTGAGGCAGATAGAACTTCTCACTCTCTCAAATAATCAACTTCACAGCTCACTCCCAGGAAACCAGTCCTTTCCAAAAGCCCAAGAAGGGCTGGTCCAGGCTGGCCTCGACTGTTACTGACAAAAGGTAGTATGGATCTGCCTACGTCAAGTCTGGCCACTGGGCTGGAGGACATCATCCTCCAGCACCATCTCTAAGCTTTGGTTGCCTGCATACTCCTCTGCTGTGCTCTTTAGGGTGTGCTACAACCCTTCTCAATGTCATGCTATGAAAATGCCAGCCTAGAGGGTGTCATCCTGTTATCTGAGGTACTTGAAGATGACTACAATGCAGGCTTAGACCACTCTTACTTGTAGAATAACAAGGGTGTCACTCTGACCCTGTGATCCAGGGCCAAGAGTGGCACTGGATGGTTGTAGAGTGCCAGCTTTTTTGGAGGTGGGTAGTGGGGGTAAGGACTGAATGAGCTAGAATAGTGGAATCATAGAATTGTTTTGGTTGGAAAAGAACTTTAAGACCACTGAGTCCTACCAGCAAGCTAATGCTGCCAAGCCCATCACTAAAACAAGTCACTCAGCACCTCATCTACACATCTTTTAAATATCTCTAGGAGTGGTGACTCTATTGTCTCCCTGGGAAGCTTGTTCCAGTGTTTAATAACCCTCTCAGTGAAAAAGTTCTTCCTGATATCCAAAATAAACCTCTCCTGGTGCAAGTCGAGGCCATTTACTCTTATCACTCATCATTTGGGAGAAGAGATGGAACCCCTTCTCACTGCAGCCTCCTTTCAGCTGGTTGTAGAGAGCAAGAAGGTCTCCTCTCAGCCTCCTCTTCTCCAGGCTAAACAACCACAGGCTAAACAACCACAGCTCCCTCAGATGCTCATCAGAAGACTTGAGCTCTAGACGCTTCACCAGCTTAATTGCCTGTCTCTGGGCAAGCAAAGACTTGGCTTGGCTTTGATGTTGGTGGGTATGGCACTGCAAATTCACCTACAAGGTACAGTCAGGTACCAAGTGGATTTTATAGATCTAGGTCTACCGTCTGTTTTGTTAGTTTTGAAACTGTCTCCTTTCCAGTTGTGGGACATTAAATGACTAAATTGCTTTCTACTTTAAATGGAACTAAGACCCTCAGGAAAAAAGAAAGGTAATACAAAAAACTATACTTCGACCCCAAACATGTTGAAAAAGGAATCATTATTGCTTAGAATGACTTTAAATTGTTTAATCCAAAGGAACCAATGGATCCAACTCCTGAACCCTCCTGTCTTGAACTAAGTTCAGCTTAGACAATGCATAAGAACAGTGCAGAGAGACAGAAGAAGAGAGAGGACATAAGTCCTAGCTTTCTTAAACTTCCCTGAAATGAAACGTTTGCACATTTTGAAGTCCAATTTCGTATCTGTCAATGAGAAAGTAGGCACCATTTGAGGGATTTCTCCTTCTGGGTTCGGATGCTGCTTGTAGACACTAGATGGCACCTTTTGTTTGCTACGTGCATGGGGCCAGAAATAGGGCCCATCGCAGGGCTGGTGAAAGATGACTATTTTTGAAGCAACTGGTGCATCCATATGGATCCTTGCTGACGAAAGAGACAAAAATATCCTGGTGCTCCATATCCAGAAAAATGGGAAGGACAGAGCACCTATTAACTACCTTGTTTCTTCTTTTTATATCTTCTCTGTGCTATAGCTGGTAGGGCATTGAAACACCCCATTTAGTTAAATAACAGACTGGGAATGCTTGTGTTCATGATGCATTTCAAGTAAATGTGGGTTTTTTTTGGTGGGGGGAAGCTGGACATGATGCAGGTAGTCAGGATGGGATCTAGGTCAATAGGTCATAATATGTGAGGGTGTGAAAGTGCAGTGTATGGACATGTCCGTAGTACTGTTCATCTGCCTTGTTGCAGGTATCTAGTGTCATTCAGGCTGCCATGAAGGATGCCACATGAAGTTCAGCCACTGCTCCTGGAAGGCATGGGTTATATTTGCTCAGCCTCTGGGGCCGTGTCTGGGTTATCTCTGCACCAGGTGGATGACTGCACTGAGGTCCTGTAGTGGGTGGTGGAGATTTGCTGTTCACCTTACATGAGCACAGGCACCCATCAGCCCATACTCTTTTCACCCTCCATTGCCTATGTTGGCTAGATCTCTGTTGACCAGGCACCCAGCCCCTAGGTAGACACCTGAATTCAGGTGACTAGAAAAGAAAGTGAACTCCACACCTAGTAAGCAAGCGTGCCCTGTATTTGTCTCCTGCTGATCTTAGACTCATGTAAATTGGTCCCCCAACGTGGTAAACAGAGAGTGTGGAATGTGTAGGCTCATGACTGCAGCAAGGGATTGTGCTGTGTGCCAGTGATGTGAATGAACATAAATGTAACACTGCAATGACACCTTTGTAGGAAGAAACTTTGGTCCAAGACAAAGCTGTTTTTTCCTAATTCACTGCTGAGAAATCTCTGACTGTATTCCCTAACAAGTTTCTACAGGTAGGGGAAAATTTTCTTAGAAAGAATTTTACTAAATAGTTTTGGAAAAATCTGCCCTGAGCTAATTGTGAAATTTCCCCTCTGTATTTATTATGATACAACCCCTAACTCCCATCTTCCACAAGCAGAGGGATTATGACTTCTCAGGCACAGACCAGTAGGACTGCCTAAATCATCAGTGACTTGACATAAAAAAATCCTCATCTGGACAATGTTTCATCCATAAGGATCTGCAGAATCTCTTTTCTCCACAGAGTAGACACCACAACCTGTGAAACATCTCCTTTGCGCACTGTAAATGAACTTCACCTTTAGTACAAAACCTGAGGTGCTAGAAATTCAATGAGAGGCCACAGAAAAGACCAAGGAAGGATCTAGGTCTAGAGCCAATGACTTGGACTGCCTAAATGGGAGTTGATGTGTAAGGAATAAAGGCATAGGGGATCCTGAGGATTTGGCTATGTCAACATTACAGAAAAAAGCAATGACCTTCTCTCTCACTGTTGCTGTCACTTTGACTTGGGAAGGAATACCATTCTGCCCCTGGAGCCGGTGATCTGTTCAAGCCTGAGCAGATTATCGAGACACATAAACCATCTTGCTAGGCATTTTCAATACTGTCAATATACTCTGCTTGTCATCCTATTTCTGAAGCTAGACCATGTGTCCTGCTTTCAAGGGAGAAGGAAAAAAACCAAAAAGTCAAGTTATACATTAACAAGAGAAAAAAAAACCCCACCCTTCTGCCCACTGCAAGCAACTAGTAGAAACCCTGAAACAAGGATCTAATTAAAAACAGTGTAAAACTCATGCAAATTTACCCTGTCAAAAAATAGCCGTTCAGCCTCCTTTTAGAGCCCTTGCAATTCCTGTGTTCACTCCTACAATCTCCATCTGACATGCATCAAATCTAAATAAAATAAATCTACTACATTACCTTTATCTAAGAAGCTGGTTATCTTTCAGGGGGATAAAAAAAAAGATATAAAATTCAAGTTGTATAATTAAAATTAAAAAAAACCCCAACATTTCTCATTAGGAGAGAGATCCAGACATGCCATGTCGTTGCCTACAGTATGTATGTCTACGTGTCAACTAGGAGTGTAACTTGCCGTTGTAGTCAATCAAGTTCTAGGTCTGGATTCAGCTGCACACATGTAGGCTTCTGGTGGCATTTGGGATGTCTCAGATTCCTGATTTGGGCTGACACATAGTGCACAATATCCATGTCCTTCCAGAGGATGGCATTTGGAGGTCATTCAGGATATCTCAAAAGGCAGTGGATGGCTATCTTTAGACTGCACAGTCAAGCCCTTAGTCAACACAGGGAAGAGAGCTGTTCAGCTCACTCTAATCTCACCAATATTTCTTTAACTTCATAGAATCATAGAATGGTAGGGTTGGAAGGGACCTTTAGAGATCATCCAGTCCAACTGTCCTGCAGAAGCAGGTTCACCTAGGTCAGGTGGCAGAGGAACGCATCCAGGCAGGTCTTGAAGACCTCCAAGGAAGGAGACTCCACAATCCCTCTGGGCAGCCTGTGCCAGGGCTCCATCACCCTCACAGTAAAATAGCTTTTTCTTATGTTTAAATGGAACTTTTTTGTGTTGCAGCTTCATGCCATTACCCCTTGTCCTGTTGCTAGATGCAGCAGAAAAAAGGGGTGCCTCAACCTCCTGACATAACTTGATAGTTTTCCAGGCTGCACTGACTATATTGACTAAAACACACCTGTAGTAGACACCTTGCTCTCATGTAGGTGCCTGCACACGGACACCAGATATTGTGCATCTGTTGGACCACATCATCCAAGGGCATAGAACCTGTAGGTGCTCTTGTCCACGTGGAAGGGAGAAGGGGAACTGCCCTCTGGTTTCCTTACTATGGTTGGCTCACAGACCCATCTGTGATCCATTGTTATAACTAGGGTGATACTTAAGGAGAAAAACCAGACAGTCGTACCCATGATCTACTGCAGGTCAGAGCCACATGCTAACAAATACAGTATCATTGCAATATGAGGTGACTAGTAGGATTTCTCAAGCCAGATGTCTTGCATTTGTAAAACTGCCCTGGTTTTGGCTGGAACAAAGCTTATTTTCTTCATAGTAACTGATATAGTGCTGTGTTTTGTATTTAGAATCAGACTTCTGTTGGTAACACACTGATGTTTTCAGTTGCTGCTGAGCAGTGTTAATACTAAGTCAAGGATGTTTCAACTTCTCATCCTATGTATTTAGTGAAGGCTGGGGATGTACAGAAGCTAGGAAGGGACAGAGCCAGGACAACTGACCCAAATGAGTCAAACAGATATTCCATGCCACAGGATGTCATGCCCAAGTCTATAAATTGAGGAGAACTGGTTGAGGGACACTGCGGCTTGGGGATTGACTGGGCATTGGTCAGCAGGTGGTGAGCAATTGTACTGTGCATAACTTGTTTTGTGTATCCTATTCTTCTCCTTCCTGGTGGTGGTGTTGTTGTTTTTCCCATTCTTTTTCTGTCCTATTAAACTGTCTTTATTTCAGCCCACAAGTTTTGCTTTTTCCTTCCAATGCTCTCTCCCATCCCACCTGGGGGGATGCAGTAACTAAGGGGCTATGTGGTCCTTAGTTGCTGGCTGGAGTTGAACCACAGCAAAACCCCAATGAGACAGATAGAAATGCTCAGTAGTTGTTTGCCTCACTGAAGCAGGAGTACATGCATCCTCTGTTGCAGATAGGACTTCAAATCTGTTATGCACAGAAAATGTGGAACAAGTGACACTTCAATCAGTGTGTTTTGGATTGTAACTTTGATTATACAGGAACAAAATTACTCCCTTAGCGTCTTGTAACCCTGTCTCACTTCACAGAACCTTTTAAATCTCTCCATTCACACATCCATACATCACATTTTATGCTTTTTGCTATCTTTTAATCTTTTGCTAGTGGTTCAGTATGTACAAACAGAGGATGTGGAGCAAAATGTGCTGCTGTGTAGAGAAGGGAATATGCAGAGGACTTGCAACAAGGCTCTTATCATTCCCATCTGTTAAAAAGGTGATTAAGGTTGCCATCTCCAGAGGCTCAGAAACCCCTCATTGTGATTTGGTAGCTGAGGGGAAGCAGCTGAAGGCTGAGGACCACACTCAGGGGTTGTATCCTCTGATACAGCCCAGCCTAACCAGTGTTTGCAGTGTGAAAAAGAGTCTATGTGATGTGAGCAGTGAGCAGGGAGACCTGTACGTGAGACACAGGACTCCTTTGTTAATGGCAAGCTGAAATAGCTCAGCTTTGACCTTATACATCTTCATGGAGACCTCTTAACTTCTTGGACTAACCTGACTGTGGACTTCTAGACCTGTTCCAATTTAAATCAAATGCTGCCTTGCTCAGAGCAGCCTGCTTCCCATTACAGCCTTACAGAGGTTGCACAGCACAGAAGCCATAGGATGTGGTGCAAATTTAATCAAGCAGTGAAACCATGATAAAATCTTTCATTTAACAAAATGTGGGTGCAAGGCATTTTGGTGGTGGAAGCTTGGTGTTAAGGGACACATTCCTTGTACAGAGGATTGCTGTAAATTTATTTCTTAATGATATTTCATGAGGAACCTTTCACTGACAACCTGTCATTAATTGCTAGGTGGCTGGTCTTTCATTTTTCTTTCTGATCTCACTCATTCCTACATAGACAAGCAAAGACTTTTCCCTGAAGAAGGCACAGTTACAATAGTTGACTTCATTGAAGTAAGAAATGCAGTGGTTTTGTGGCTTCTGCATGACAATTTCAGAGCACAAGGCAAGTTTTTAATTATTTCTTATCAGCTGTAGCTTAAAACAAGACGCTTTAACTATAGCAAAGAAATTTCTTCAAGCTAAAAAGGTAAATTTTTACTCTTTTCTGCAAAGGGAAGACAAATACATCAGTATTTCATTATTTTGTTTCAGACAAGTGCATCAGGCAGAAACATCCCTTAGCCACAGCCTCCTCATCTACTCTGCTCTGCGGGCACTCTGAGCAAGGCCTTGGTTTCTCAGCTGCTTGAACCGCAATATTTGACACACAGCTTGCTTGGCATCCATTCTTTAGTAAGTAAATGTGGCTGAAGAGACTACTGAATAATTTATTGTGTTTTCAGAACCTCACTAGCCAGACCAATTAATATTTAGTTAAAATCATATTCCTGCTTTTGAAAGGCAGGGTATTGTCAAGGAATTAATGGCTGCGGTGAGTGAGGACCAAATGTCTCTTACAGGTGCTTAACCAACAGGTCAGCTGGAGGAGGCTGGTCCCTCTCGGGGCTTGTGCAGACAAGGAGCATTCAGGGGACTGGAACATCTTTCATATGAGAAAAGGCTGCGGGAACTGGGACTGTTTAGTCTAGAGAAGAGGAGACTGAGGGGAGATCTTATTAACATTTACAAATATCTAAATGGTGGGTGTCAGGAGGTTGGGACGTCCCTTTTTTTCTTTTGTATCTAGCAACAGGACAAGGGGTAATGGGATAAAGCTGGAACACGAAAAGTTCCACTTAAATATAAGAAAAACCTGTTTCACTGTGAGGGTGATGGAGCACTAGAACAGGCTGCCCAGAGGGGTTGCGGAGTCTCCTTTCTTGGAGGTCTTCAAGACCTGCCTGGATGCGTTCCTATGCCACCTGATCTAGGTGAACCTGCTTCTGCAGGACAGTTGGACTGGATGATCTCTAAAGATCCCTTCCAACCCCTACCATTCTGTGATTCTATGATTCTTGTGGCAGCCATTAAGACAAGCACTAAAGTTCAGAGTCCTGTGGCACACTTTGATGGGTCTCCAGCCTTAGAGACCGAGACCCAAGCTGTGCTGCAGGACATCTGCACAGCAAAGGTGGGATGAACAGGATGTCTGTTTCTGACAAGATGAGCTGCTGTATCTTATTTGTTCACTGTTTTGTTGCTAAAGAAAAGCAAAAAGGAGTGAAATGTGAGTAGAGAATTTGTGCCTGGGGAGGAAGATGATGCGAATGTATCTGCAGTGCTCAGCCTGACCTCTGGGTCCTGGGAGCCTTCTCATGACCCTGCTTTCAATGGCGATGCTTCCATTGAGGTTGTTATTTCTCTCCTTGTTTCTCATTTTGTATTTTACATTGAAAGTATGTTGTACCTCTCTACCTGTATAAGGGACTAAAGTCTGTGTTTCGAGTAGGTGGTAAATTAACAAAATTGGGTTACACTGCGGTTTAATGTTTTATGAAGTTGATTAATCAACTCGTGATCAATAGATGAACCCAGAAGAGAGCTCCAGATATCTCAGTGAGATATCAAAGGCTGGCCTGGAATTGCCTCTTCTTTTCCTAATACTCTCAGGCTTTTGCTGTTGAAAATTATAATAATAGCTTTTGTAATCATGTCTCGTACCTCTAGAAAAGGAAGCGTTAAGAAAAAGATATTAAAAAGTAGATATTAAGGGGAAATGGCAATCCACCAGTTTCTGCAAAGGGAAATTGTGTCTCACTAATCTATTAGAGTTTTTTTTTAATCTGTCAGTAATGCAATATAAAAATACAAACCAATATTAAAAGGAGGTTAAAATAGTGTATTTCAGTTTTCAAAAGGTGAGTGAAAAGGTTCCTTGGGAAAAGGTGTATAGATGGTTCTTGTTTCTGTTCAGAGAAGTGATGTGTTTTCTGGCAACAAAAGCCAAGAAATAGGAAATAAAGAATTAGGTAAATCCACTTCCAACAAAGCAAAAAATTAAGAGTAGAGTACCCAAATACTGATCTCTTGAACAATATTCTTGAAGGCTGTTTGGAGCTCCAAAGACATGAACAAGGGTGAACAGGATGCGTTCCTGGGAAACCTGATCCAGGTGAACCTGCTTTAGCAGAGGGATTGGACTAGATGATCTCTAAAGGTCCCTTCCAACTCCTACCATTCTATGATTCTATGGTTCTGTGAACGAAATGACAGGTGGAGCTCAACACTAACAAATGCGAAATCACAGTGGTTAGAGAGGAAAACATGATTTACTCATAACCTTACGCCATCTGCCCATGAGGAGGTTAGGAAGGGGACTCAGATATGGTGGTGGACAGCTGTGTATAGCCACAGTTCAAAGAATGAAACAAGTTCATAGATGGTAAAGGTAGGAAAACAGAAGGCAGTGTTTTCATGTAGTCGATGGTGTGACTCTGTGGGGAAGACCATGTGCAGGACTGGGTGCTCACACTCTCAAGCAACAACACAGATCTATGTCAGCTTCAGCACAGGGTGATGGGAAGGATTGGGAGCATGTAAAAATATTCAGCAGGAGCCCTTTTTTAAAAGATTGAGATGATTTGCCTTTGAAACAAGGAGAAGTGGGAGTATGATAGCAAAATATAAACCAGCAGATGATCTGGAGAAGTGAGCTTGGGAACACAAGAATTAGGGAAAATCAATGGTTTAGACAAAGGCAAACACAGTTAATTGGAATTAGTTCGTGTCTAATTTGGATAATACAGTATGTATATGGCTTTCACTGCCTCAACTTGGGACACCAAACATCTGGGCTTACCCACTTTTTCAGTCAATGAGTCTCACAGAGACAAAATTACAAAGTAATAGAAGGGAATCTTGTTGCCACAGAAAAAAAAATAATTAGACCATAAAAATCATTAACCCAGAGTTGTGTTTACCATTAATACTCTATCAAATGTTGATTGTGTGTCTAAATTGCAAAGTAAAAGAGCAGCCGTAACCACTATGCAACAATATAATCAAGGTCATTGTTGCTGTGAAAGAAAACTTGAGATGGATGAAAATGGTCCAAAAGGTACTTTCATACAAAAGTAATGAAACTGAGCAGGTTTTTAGATGTAAATGAGTAAGCAGTTTTTCCTCATTTTCTGGTACCAAGATGATTAAGAAAAATTAGTGCCTGTTAAAAAAAATATATGCACAGAGACACGTTGCAAAGATTCAGAAGCTGCTTGTTATGCACATTTAATTTGATCTCACCTTCATATATCTTGGAAACCGCAGCATTTTGCTTGTATGAACATGCCTGTCAAGTACATCCACATGAAATATCAGCTCCTGCTCTCCAGTAGTCTCAATTCAACTTTCTTCATTGTTGTCATGGCAATAAGATTGTTTTTGACACTGCCATTAATGAACTCTGAGGGTGAGAAAGGTCCTTCTCCAACAAAGAGTGACACCGCCACAAAGCAAATTAAATTGGTCTGACAACGTGTCTATTGAGAGTGAGTTCACATGTCACTGGAGCTTTTAGGATCTTATTGATGACTTTGTGGCTGCCAAAAGTCATAAAGTACTGTCGTTGTAACAGGTTTATGTTTATAGATGGTATTTGCCTGCATTGTTTGCTGACCCTAATGCTGATATATTCTGTCATTTTACCTTGACAGTGGTATTCACTACTACTCCTGTCAGCAAATTAATGAAGGGGTGTGTGTGTCGGTAATCATTTCTTATCTCCAAATTGGTATAATGTATATGCCATAAACACATAACTAAGTGACAACTGATTACACTAAAATTAAGTGATAGGACCAGCTGACAGGAGTAGCTGCTGAGCACAAAATAGATGCAGGCCAGCACATCCTTCTGGGCGATAAAAACTGAAATAAAGGTGTCCCAAACTACAGTCATTTTTCCTGGCTGTTCAAAAAAGGACCTACTTCCCGGAGAAGTTACAAAAGATATTAAGAAGGCTTCTTTTAAACTCCGTACCTTAATGTACATAGTGCTTTACATTGAAAGAAAATCACCACCTTGTTGAAAGTGGATCACTGATTATAAACCTGTAGCACTGTCAGCTCAGAGCTTCTCGGCTGCATAGAAATTTACTTCCCCAGAATTAATCAGTCTGCAGCTTTATTATTTCTGGATAACAGGGGGAATGAGGTGAGCTGTAACAGACAGCCTGACTTGCCACAGTCACTCCTGGCAGTGGCATGGGAGGGATGGGGGTGATGGATGCTGCAGGTTTGGATGAAGGGGTCCTCTTCCCATCACAGTCTCCTGGCTGCAGGAGAGAGTGGCTTTCCAGGACACTCTATAGGTTTTATTAAGCTGTATAGGCAGCTAGTTCTATCTATTTCTACACACATGACACTTTTCTTTCTTAAGTGACTGCATACCTCTCTGCTCAGGGCCAGCCTGTCTTGAAGTCAGTCCTGCAGGCAGTCACCATCTGTACAGGTGACTCTCTCGTACAAGCCAAAAAGAGAAACCTTATCTTGCCCTGGCAGAGCACATGAGGAGTGTCTGTGCATTAACTATTGCACAATGGTGCAAGAGCTTCGGGACTTTGTACCTATAATCTTGTTCGCTATAACCTGGCTTGATCAAAGTCATCACCATGCCAATTTTTTTCTTTCACAGTCAGGGAAAAATTAATAAAGTTGCAGGAAAACGTTATTCTGGGGATATTTCTGAGGAGATTACTGGATAGTATGGTACATGGAGCCACACATGACTTTTGGCAGCTGCAAGCCATTGTAAGAGATCCTAAAAGCTCCGTCCCAAACGTGAACTCACTCTCAAGAAATATGCTGTCATAGCAATTCATTTGCAGATTCACAGGTACTCTGACAGACAAACAGCTGATTTGGGTTTGTTATGGCATAGCTGTAACAAGCATTTGGACAATGCTCTTAACAACATGTTTTAACTTTTCATTAGCCCTGAACTGGTCAGATGTTTGGACTCGATGATCATTGTAGGTCCCTTCCAAATGAGATGTTCTAGTCCAATCTATTCTGTTCTATTCTGTTTTAGCCCAGCGTGTGCTTTCTTCTGTGAGGGGGAAACAAATGCTAGAGCTAAGCTAAAGTGAGCTAAAGTGTGCTCTTACATGCTGGGCAGTTATGAGATGCCTTGATGGGGTGGAAGAGAGAAGCCCCAGCTATTGTTGTCCAGTCTTCATCACCACTGCAGGTAGTAGAGTGATAAAGAAGATACATGCTGAGGTGTTATGGCAGCCAAAAGGACTGAGGAGACACAGGGGAGACACATGATTTGGATAGTTTCCTGTGCTAAATGATGTAAACTGCTTGGCTGCTTAATTGACTGCCTAATGCTGGGCAGTGCAGACAAGAGACATCCACCATGGATTAACCTGAGATATCACAAATATTAAAATGTCCTTCACCAGCAACCAAACTTTTCCATGTTCTTTTCAAGCACATTTCTGCTCTCCACCATCTTCTCCCGCACAACGAAGACCCATTTGGAGTCCTCGCTATTCTGATGTGAACCAGCTCACCCAGATCTGCCAAGGATTTTTGAAGAAGGATCAGATGTGTAGGTGTCCTACTTTTTCATCCTTCTCAGTCATATTCTGCAGAGCCTCCAAAAGTTTCCACATTCTGTCTTTAAGCAGCTCCATGGTATTGTGACTGGTGAGAAGATTAAACCAGTTGATTCAAGGTGCTATGGAATCAGGAACAAGCCATTCAACTTTACTGATCTTCACCCAGCTTAGCTAAAAATGTGGATAGAAAGCAATGCTGCACTGATGAATAGATACAGCACCTGAAAATTCATTTTGTTATAATATCTAATACAGTATACCTTATGTGGGCTTGTGGATGGATCTCAAAGGGATTGAAATACCCTTTGGTGCATTTCTATAACTCTATCTTTAAAAAAAATGCTGCAGATAAAGACTGCACAGTATCTAACTAAATAATGTCATTGCAGGCATCAAGAATAAATTCTCATTGTTAAAGAAATATCATGACTCATAACTAGAGTTGCTTTTCATTATTTGCTTAAGGGCTAGAGAGTACAAAAGATATATGCATGACACACTTCAAATTCATGTTGCTTATTCATTTTATTTTTGATTGAACACACCAGCCTCAGAAAAACTATGCTAATCTTTTCTACTGGAACTGACCTGCCCTCAGTCTTCGTGTGTGTCTGACACTGCTGGTAACCTCCATTTCAAAAAATAAACACATTATCAACACACACGGGAGGAGGCATCTGAAAGCTCATTTTTGTCTTTATATTTGGTCTTCCAGTCAGATTGCTTTACTCATACAGAGACTCACTCATTTTAATGTCCTTGCAGGAACTGCTAAAATGCTCTGTCACGTGCTTCTTATATAAGTAAGGCTTCATTTAATAACTTGATTCCACCCTGAGTGCAAGTGGTAAAATTCAGCATGAAAAATGGTGAGAGAAGAAAAAACACGTCCTGTACTTCTGGTAACAAAGCGTGGTTTTGCTCTTTGGGTCCATTGTATCAGCAAGTCCACCCTCATATTAATTTGCTGCTTCTTTGGCATTTTAAAAAGCAATTTTAACTGAAAAGTAACTAATAAACTCAGTGCCTCTTTCATGGGAGCCTTGTTTGTTCTTTATGACAAAAATGGCTATTTGTAGATCAAATTTATACTTCCACATTCAAATTCAGAAGAACAGGGAATAAACATGAACAGAAAGATAATGAAAGAAAACATTAAATTGTTTCTTGAAGCCTTGAATAGTATGCAAATTTATATTTTAAATGAATGATGAAATAAAATCAAATGAGACAGGATGCTCCATTTATTACTTATCACCAAGACTTCAGCAGTGAAGGTTCAGGTAGGCAGGTAATAGAAGTGAATAATCCTAGAGGAAAAGATTTGAGTCTGCTGGGGATAACAAGCTGGATGTTAGCCATTGAAGTACTGCTACTAAAGGCTGAATATCCTACCCAAATACCTAAACAGGAGCATAGCCTGCAAGATATGTGAACTAATCCTCACCTCAGGACCAGAAAGGCCTCAGAGGTGTCCAGCATACGTGAATATATGCGATATCTGGTGAATCACACATTTTGAAAGGTTATGGTCTCACAAGGACCTAGTGTAGGCAGTGCAGAGAGAGGAATAGTCATGGTCAGGATTTCATAAAGTATAAGATGGTCTCATTCAGCTCAGAGATAAAAATGTTGTGGGGACATGACAGATCCTTGAGCTCTCTCAAAGAGTCTAACACAAGGAAGAAAGGGTCCATGACTCAGGGCAAGTTAGGAGCTTAAGCTCTCCTTAGAGGTGAAGGGCTGAGGGAGAAGCTTCTGTGGCCTACATACTGCATTACCTGGGGAAATTTCTTTGGTTTTGGTCATATAGACTTCTGGGCATTGATATCATGGGACGTGCCTGAAAAAATGACAGCAGAGGGCCTGTTCTGCTGGGGTCTGGCAATGGTTGTCTGCAGGCCCAACAGAAGAACAGTGATACTCTGCTCGGTCTTCCAAGATGCACGTGTCATGTCTGTAGTTACTTCACAGATCATCAAGTCCAACCCCCCTGCAGAAGCAGGTCTACCTAGATCAGGTCACACAGGAACATGTTCAGGTGAGTTTTGAAAACCTCCAGAAAAGGAGAATCCACACTCTCCCTGGGCAGCCTGTGCCAGGGCTCCCTCACCTGAACAGTGAAATA
>WBNH01002095.1:57998-139640 GCA_013401255.1 Urocolius indicus | reverse complement strand
ACTCCAGATGAGGCCTCATCCTCCTGTACAACTCATCACAGATAACCTCTCTTCTTGACTCAAGCCTTCCAAATCTTGGCAGCAACTTAAAAAGCCCCAGATATTTGAAAGAATACATTTAGGTTCCTTATTTTTTTTTCCCCATTTGTTATGGGCAATATCTGCACTGTCAACCCCTGGTACATAAGCCCAGTGCAGTCATGTTTCCACCAAACTTGGATATAGATTTTTCTAGGTTTTTTCCCATCATTATGCAAAATAATTTTGTTCTTTTTTATTGTGGTTTTTTTTTTTTTTAAAAGGTGATCATGGTTTCCCTGTCTCTGATGAAGACCTCAAATGTTCAGTTTCATGACTTAGAAATTTTGCATGTGAAGCCTCCAGTTGCTGTATCTTGTATGCTTTGTTTAAGGAGTTCTCCCACCGACTTCAATCTGAGTGACACCAACCCTCAGCTAAGCAAGTAGGACACTCAAGAGCCCAAGTTCATTCTTATTCAATAAAAGTCTCTCCCTACACTAAGCTACATTCTATCCTTGAGAGCTTTGTTGAATACAAAGAAATTTTGGAACTGAAACCTTTTCAGAAAGGACCTCCTGGCTACAGAGAAACAAATTGCTTTTTGTGTTGAGTGTATTTTTGTCTCTCTCATTTAAACTTCCGTTTATTTCTTTGCCTGCCCTTAGGTTTGAGCCTTTCAAAGTAGAGATCATATGTGATGGAAGGTGCCTTGCACAGAAATACTAAAGGTGCGCAACAGTGGAAATGCAACAGCTGCAATAGCTTCAACCAAAGGCAATGAAAGGAGTTTTTATCCTGCTTTAAAAACTTGTCTTAGAAATAGAAAAGACTGAGAGATTGACTGATTAATGAGAAAGGGCAAACTTAATCATATCTTTAAAATTATTTTAATACTTTAGCAAAAACCTGTCTTGAATAAGAAAATTTGACTACCCGCAATTAGGAAGTAGTGTAAATCTCCTAAGTGAAGACCTCGGTTGAAGGAAACAGGTATGAGTCAGAAAGATTTAATTTCTACAAATCAGCAAGACCAGATTACAACATCCTAAATTGTAAATGGAAGTACTTAATGAGTTTGTTGAATCCCTAAATTATTTCTGAGCTGTTCTCTTGAGCTGGGAAGGTAATGAATACTGGGCAAGAATGTGGGAGTTTTCTACTTTCATATATATCTGTGAGATGGAGGCTGTTGTGCTGCTGGTAGTCAGACAGGTAGTAGATACGGTAATTTCTTTGAAGTTTATCTTCCTTAAGTGATGTCTCATTTTTCCATAGACAGGCATAAAGTCAATGGAGGACACTGAGGCAGAAACTCTTTAAGAAGGGAGAAGGAAGCTCTTAAAATGAGAACTTCTGAGGAGACATGAGAAAGTTTGCTATAAATGTGACCTCATGGGGCTCCAGAGGGCCTGGTGCATGTGAAATGAAGAGTTTAGTTGAACAGCTGGGCCACCGAGAGATGTGAAAAAGCCCTCTCAAGCTCCTTCCCTAAACCAACATCTTAAATCTGACACCAATGACAACAGAAGGTTTCTCATGTAAGTCTGTGGGGTAATGCATTGCATTTCTTGTTCCCACATACTGTCTGCCAGCAGCACAGGCTTTATAAGGTGGAGGAGACATATTACAGGTCACAGGCACAAGTTGCTTTTAAACAAAACCTTTTGTGGTAAGTTTTAAGGGCAGAAGCTCTGGGGGGATGCCAGTTGCCTTAAGAAAACTCTTCTACAGGTAGGACAGTGAGAAAGCGGAACAAAACTCTCTTCCTCATCACAAAAATTAATGTCCCTTTATTTAAGCTGGCATGTTTTTCTTTATTGCCAGTGTTTGTGCTCATGGAGGCTGACTCCATAATGCTATATTTGTGATTCATTATATAAGTGATAGTGACTAATGTCATTTTGCATGTCATCAGGGGATTAAACACAATCCACTTAATGCACACAAGAAACTCCACTATAAAGTTGTATTTGTGATTGTTGCTGATGACAAATGTTGGCTTCTAGTGTCAGAGAAACCTGAGGGCTTCCTGGAGGCCTGCCTATTCCCTTGAAATACCCACTTAATTAACATTTTGCCTACATTAAGCAGTTCACAAAAGTAAGCCTCAGACAGGCATTACTGTCTGTGTTAAATAAATTACTCTTGCTCTTCAGTACCTTACTGTGCTGAGAAAATAAATCTGCACACGACTCTTTTCAGATTGGTGGCCTTTCTAAACTCTATTAGTGTGAAAGTTCCTAAAATCAAGGAGTAAGTCAGAAACATGGGTGCTGAACACAAAATGTGCCAGCAGTGTCTGAGTGTTGTCTTCACTCTGGTATTGATCTGTGTCAAAGGACTTGAGCCCTCGGGGAAATTTGTTGTTCTTTGGGATTACACAAGGTAGGTTTTAAAAAATATTGGCTTTTCCCTCTCCTTGGTATTTATTATGTGATTTTGACTTCATTGCAGTAAAAAAAGAATTCTGGGACAAGTCTGCCATTAACATGTTGTGGATCAGTTCCTGGTGTCTGTCATGGAGGCCAAGTGTGACAGATCTTCCTTATCTGCTGCTTCTGTGACACTAAAAAAGTAGTGTCTATTTCCAAGTTTCATACCGATTTTAACTCTAAATAGATCTGACTTTCTTACCATATTAGACTTGGTCCAAAGGAGCATAATTCACTCAAGAGGACATCAGACCAAAAGTCTTTCTAGAAGAAATAGGATTTTTCTGCTCTTATTAAAATAAGATCTGCTGCGGACGGTTTGGAACAAGAGGCCTGAGCTGAAAAAGTACAGCATGAGCTGACTGATCAAATACCAGATAGTACCCGATAAATTTGTTTTCTGTCAGAGAAAAAGCCTCTTTGCCCAGATGTCTTAATATTATACACAAGTCATGAAAAAATGAAAAAAGAAAAAGCAGAAAAAGCAGAGTATACTCAACATTCAGCAATGTGTACCAAGTTTGGAAAGGCCTATCACAAATATCTGAGCATTGCTCAGTCTTACCTGGGTTTCTGACAGGGAAAGATATACTTCAAGAGGAGTGTATGGCAGAGGGAGATGATCTCTGGCCCAGCTCCTGCCATCCTCCCTTTGAGCATGGGGAAGAGATCTAGGGAGCTCCTGGAAGGCTTTTGGGGCAAGATGACTGCATCCTGCTTTTAAGCCAACTAGTTATAGGGGCTCTACAGTGTTTTGGATTCAGAAAACAATGTGATTCACAAAGCAAGCACTCTCTGGGCCATGTTTCTTGGGAAAAGGTAAACAAAGCTTTGCCTATTCTGTTTCCATCTGCTGAGTCCCAGGAAAGGGAAAGGGCTTTTTCCAGATGTGCACTAAGAGACATCTAGGAGTCAGACACCTCAATCCACCAGCTAATGATCTGCTGTACTTCCAACAAGGATAAACAGACTGTATTAAATGGGAAATCAGATCAGATAACTATGATCAGGCTGTTCATCTCTTCATTATTCTTCTTGTTCATTATTTTGAATGAATGAACGATGGTGTATGATTTGTATATTCATTTACTCATCATAAATCATTTAAGCCAAGACATTAAATCTATTTCGGTTTTTTTTGGTGAAAGCAAATCCAATGTAGAAATTAATATTTTGCATTTCAGAATCCCCATGCAGCCCACTTACTTTGATTTATTAAAAATCTATTTTCTCCTGATATTTGTAAATGCCCTTTTTATTTCCCTTCACTCCTTTGGACTGAGCTAACCAGGCCTTTTTTGTCTTTCTGTACTATGGCATGATGATTTTTCACCCTGTTCTGTTCCACTACAACTTTTTTCCTTGAAGCTCATGGTTAAAGGTAATCTCTGGGTGGCTACCTGCACTGCACATCAAAGAATGTCTGTTCTCTGGCAGGGGTACTGTAGGGCCAAGCTGGAGCGTGGCTTCTCATTTTAAAACCCCTCTTTTACATTCTCGTTCTGTTCTCTATCACTCGGAGTGTTAGCTGCAAGGAGGCTTTTGTTTGAGCCTGGGCAGCTGCCTCCTGGCAGGGGGAGTTTTGAGCGGTTGACCTGCTTGTGCTTGTTGCTTGGTTAAAAACCTCCATTTTCATATGGGTGGAATCAGAGGGAAAACAACCTTGGCTTCAAAAGCATCCTCAAGGGGTTCAGGATCGTTATTCAGCTTGGTCAGAAAACACAGGAAAACAACACCAAAAAGCTTTCTCAGATGTGAATCCTGTACTATGTATCCAGACACAGCCAAATTGTTCCCGCTCAAACAAAATGCATTCACAGTGCACTTACTGAGTGCAACTGATGAGACTGTAAGGAGGGAGAGTCTTCCCCTGGGTACCAGACAGGGGACATTTCTCCCCTCCCCCTCAACCCATCTGTGCTGCGAGACTGTCCTTCCCATCCCTGGGCACCAGGATCCCCTCTGCCAGGTGGCCTTGGGACACTAAGACAGCAGATCTGCCCAGGGAACATTTTTGAAACAAGATTTATTATTTTGTCTTTTTCAGAGTGTTTCAGCAGCAGCTTGGGTTTTTTGTTTTTTTTTTTTTTTTTTTTTTTGGTCTGAATTGCAGCAGACCAGAAGCTTTCTGTTGAACATCAGGCTGCTGACTGCTGCAGTGCTCACCATGCTTCCTGAAGAGGTCCACAGTGCTTTTCCACTCTGAATTTCGTCCTACAATCGCCTGAGGCAAATGAGACGAGATGCCTATAGTAAGCTTTCCTCCCTTGAGACACCTCAGAAAGCAGCATAATGATTTTCCTAACATTAGACTAGTGTGAAGATATTGCCACAATTAGGTACCTCAAAATGGTATCCAACAGCTCAGTGTCACTATAGTGCAACAAAAAAACCCATCCAACCCACCTTGTCCTCTGTAGTTCTGCATATTGTGTGCACGCTTGGTTTCCTTGGAGCCCAGAAATCTGATGTTAAAAAGACGTCACATAGGTATGTGTGTGCTTCTGTTTCAAACCACTTATTCACATCAGGAAGAAAAATGTGCTTTGGAAAGATTTCTTCTCATTAAAAGAAATAAGTTTTATTGGGAGAAAAAAACTGTGTTTGGCAGCCCGCAACATTTGATTGCCGTAATGGTGGTGACGGTAGTAATCTATTTTCTTTTGCCTTGCTGGTAAATGGAAGTATCCAGCAAAGATAAAAGGTTACCAGCTGGGATAACTATCCTCTAATTAGTACTGCAGAATTTTTTTGGGGAGAATTCAGAAATAATGTGAAGCAGCCTCTTAAATTTGTTATAAATAAGACCAAATGGGAACAAGCAAAGTCCCGAACGTGTGAGTTGCAGCACCTGACCAACCATGTGAAGCAAAATTCTGTTGGGCTTCACTGCATCAGAAAGAGAAGCAGCTTGTTCTGAGAGCCACCACTGACAAAAATCAATCTGGTCCTGAGCTTCTAACTTGCATGATGTGCTTCTGTAGTTGTTGGTCAGGGTATGTGGCTGGTACAGTCACAGAGTGCAGAGGTGTCAAAACTATTTTTTAGTTAGGTAATTTCCAAGGTCTGGTACAGGAGGACAGAGAACCAACAGTCCTGGTTGATTATCCCAAATACTACTTAATTTTGTCAAGAGTTTTACTTAGAAACTACAAATTGTAAAGTATGAGGAAGAAGAAAAATTCCCACAGTGGAGAATCACTACACTAGGAGCAATGATAACAAAAAATGAAGTTATTAAACTTAGCTGTGGAATGATAACTGTGGCAGCTCAGGAGCTGTGCATAGCAGGTCAGATGCCTCTGCCTTGGGGGAGCAAGGTCGAGAAATGGGTCAGCAACAGCTTCAATGATCTGATTTCAATGCCTGTGAGAGCCTATCCCAGCTATTGGTGCTAATAAATCACACCTCTGCCCATGCCCCTGGTGAGCTGTTGCCAATATTTTGTTAGCAAATGCCTACAACTTTCACAATACAATTGGCTGGTGATGAAAGCTGAGAGCTCAAGGGTAACTGTTCCCAGAGAGGAAGCACAGGGCAATGGGGACAGTTTTTGCACTGTCAGCAGGCAGCTTGGCTGGGCAAACATACTTAAATGTCTGGGAAACCTAACAGAAATATACCTGAAATCACCTGAACTAGCAGAGAGGCAGTGTAGACAAGAGGGACAAGGGTTTTGGAAGGGTCTACACTCATCTCTGGTTTTTTTCATGTCTTCCTTTGCCCCTACATGTGTTTTCTGAAGTGATGTGCTTGCAGTTGAGGGCAGTTTGGCCTATTTACCATCAGCAAAAACTTCTGGTGGACTAGATGAAAGTTACTGCTGGGTAGGGCAGTGGAGTGACTTTTAGTGTAGGATGAATTTCCCAGGTATCATTCCTAGTCTGGACAGCTTCGTCATACTTTTTGGGATCAAAGGGTGCAATTTATGTGTATGGAGCACAGCTGCATGCCAAAAAGCTTGTGACTGACCCTCCTACTACATCAGCTCAAAGCCAGCAAAGGCTGCGCAGGAGCTGAGCAGGGTGACAGACCTTGGAGGCCACAAAGAGGCTGCAGCCATGTCTCCATTGCTTCCTTGCATGCTGGTAAAGCCATGGAGAACAGGACCTGCAGCTGCCAGAAAATTACTATTCTTCACACATATTTGGGGAGCAAAGATCAGTCTAGACTGAACTGCAAATAAACCCTTGAGGCTGCTTGTCGTCAGACCATACCCCTGAGCGCTAATCAGAGCATCCACTTTTAAGTGCCTCAGTCTGCTATTTTTAGGCTATAAGTAAGGTGAAATAGATTTTGCCTTTGGTCAGACAAGAAAACGCTTCTGGAATACCAGTGTGGCCGAGAGGAGGATTCTTGGCCACACATTTAGGCTCAAAGTTTTGTCCAATGTGAGCCCCCTAGCAAGTGGGACAGCAGGTTGGGGCCTATCTTATTAAACATGCTAGGCCTTGAAAGACAGAGAGGTATTGAAACATATTCCATTTGAGGGTGCCTTGCAATGGTCTTAATAAGTGGGACTGTCTCCCAAGCAGAATAACACTGCCCACGCTTTGGAGTCCATGCCCTTCTCTTCCTCAGATATGCCAGGTGGCCTCACAACTCCAGCAACTCTGTCTCCTTTCTTCTGATTCTCACCTCCCCTCTTCAGGGGGTGACAAGTACTGGTGCAGATGTGACATAAACACACCAGCAGTTCTTATACAGTCGATGCCTATCCCATCCTCCCTTGTCAAATGCTATTTAAACAAGAACAAATCAAATGCTCAGGGATCCCAGGAGATCCGAATGCATCAAGAGGCAAGGTAAGGCCAAGGTAGAGGAAACATAATGGAGCATTTCAAAGCCTGTGAGCAATCTCCATGCAACACGCTAGGCCAGCCTTCCTCCTTAGTCAGCTCAGTTTGGGTTTCTTTTTGTGCCAGTGGTGTTACAGAAAGGATTTTACCGGTAGAGTGATTCTGTGATTGACATCCGTAAATCAATTTAGGAATTTACTGGCATTTAGATCACACATCACAGCAACAGGCTGATGTGGTTTCTGCCCACTGTGGTATTTACTGAGCAGACCCTGGCTTTTTGCACATTTCAGGAACAGCGTCAGCATGACTATGGCCTCTATGGAAAATGCACCACTGTCCCAGGAGGAGTGGCTGGGTTCAAATTGTCTTCGTTTGGAACTGGCCCTGATATCCAGGAAATTAGAGTCCTTGGCTATTCCTGCAGCAGAAACAGACAAGCTCATCTGGTGCTGATATGCAGTATGAGTTGCTATATAAGAATCTGCTAAAGCAATACTTTTTGCTAGACAGTCATACTTCTCAACTCCTGTGCTTTAACTATGCCAAAGCACAATGGCTGAATGGGCTCCAGACTGTCTGCATGCAACAGGTCTCTCATGCATTTAAAAGAAAAAGGGGAGCAGCATGAGCCGCCATCACTACCTGCTCCTGCAGAGTCTGAGACCTTTGCGGCCGTTTTCCTGAAGGAGGAGAAAATGGTCACAGTACAAATCTTGAATGGATCTTCCTGATGCTGTGGGAGACGCTTGCTGCTTCTCCCTTTTGACCATCCCAAGCAGGAATTGAATTTTTCCTTTTTGGCACTAGAGAAGTGGGAAAAAAAAAAAAAAGGAGAACACAGTAGCTATGACCCAAAACAGGCAACTTGGCTGTCACTGTGATTAAATGCTGTGAAGGATCCAATCCTATTTTTGGAAAGAGCTCCTTCAGTATAAATGATGAGATAGCCAAAGCTTTACTTTTGATACATTTTAAATAGTAATCATAATAAGTAAGTTTTGTGACTTTTTGCTTCCAACTTCTGTTGTCAAGACTTTCTGTACTGCAAGTTTTCTAAGTTTAGCCTCATACTAGAAGACCATACTCTGTTCAAAGCTTAATGTCTTATATATAGAAGAAAATACATGCTAGGGGAAAAAAACATATTTGGGGATTTATGAGATTTCTATGGTTCACTGGGAAACTTCTGGTGTTGTGTTTTTCCCCGAGAAGTGTGATATTGCTGGAATGCATTAAAATTTCTGCAAAAAAACCCCATATCTGTGTATATGTAAATCAAACCCCTGCATTGCTGTCCCATGCTCAGATTGTGTTCTGTCTCTTATATGGGTCAAGTTACTGCCATCATTCTAAACATGCTGCCTTCGTAGAAAGTTATGTATGTATCTGTAATTTTATTATACGTTGTTTGATTTTTTATGCAACTTATCGGAACAATAGTTTGATTGACATGTAGGGTATTTGTTTGGAAGTTGATATGTATAGCTGAAAATAAATAAGTGAAAACAGTCACCTAAAAAGCGTCTGTTTTGACCTGTTCTTCTTTTGCTATTAGCCATTCTGGAAAAGTAAAAATTTACTCTCTTGTGTATTACTGCCTGTATGAAATACTTTATTGAAATATTTATGGTGTCTCAGTAACAGTGTCACCATTAAAAGCTGTTTCATATAAACACATTATCTGCAAAAATTAAAACATTCTAAGTGAAAGGAGTACAGCCATTAACGCAGCTTAACCACAGTGTTAACTTGGTGCTCAAGTTAGAAAATTAAGTCTCACTAGTCTGTATTTACAAAAACAAAATTGGATTTCTATCTACTTCAACTCTGATTTCTTCTTGTCTTTTGCTACTAATTGGAACAAATTTGGAAACTGGTGCTTTGAAATAGACTTCAAGCAAATGTACTGTTCAGACTCCTAGGGTCTGGGGATACTTTTGATAGTGTTCCAAGAAGTTACCCACAATAATTTTTACCTATGAGTCTGCTCTGCTAACTGAAAACTGAGGAAATATTTTCTTAATTTACGCACTTTCATTTATAAAAATGTGTGTTTTGTCTGTGTCTCTATACTGTCACCTACGATCTATTTTCTACTAGTCCATTCTATTTTTCTAGTCTGTTCTACTCTTGTATCTTTCTGGCTTAGTTCTTCACCATGTACACTAGAATGTCTCACAAGCTACACATTTTACCCCCTTCATGGAATGTGTTTCTCATTCACTGCAAATATAGACTTGCTTGTCCACCCAGAATCAATTCTCACTTGATCGATAGGAGATTAACCAACGTTAAATGTTTGTTTCACCATTGGAAGAGACATCTGTGATCGAACTTCTTACTATAGTTGTTTAAATTGACATGTTTCTTTTAAATGACACATAGGTGATTCTCCTTTCCAGGATTTTCAGTATAAACACTAATGATTGTTTCCCAGTTTTACTTAGAGATTAACCAGAGAGAAAAAAAAAGAGTTTTCTTTCTTGCTATGGATCCCCTAGAAAGAATGGACATAAAGAAGGCTAAAATAAAGGATTTTGAATTGGTGCAATATTTATTTGACAGAGCAAGGAGTTACAGGCCTGCCAAAATCCTCTGTCCTTTAACACATGGACACGTCTGCAGGTGAACATTATCACGCACATACATACCGATGCCCAAATCTCCCTCACGCAGCATGCTGCGATACAGCTTCTGCGTCACAAACAAATGGGAAGCACAGTACGACTGCCAGGTTGCTGCACGTATTTTTGGCACGTTGACTTTCTCTGATTTGCTTTATTTTGCCATTAATTTCAATGCTGAGGTGGGGGTGAGGGGGGAAAACCAACATACTTGTGTACAGTGGCACTTTAAACCCAGTAAAGCCCAACACTTCATTGCATTGTTACATTGAAAGGAAAGATGTTGTGCATTGCTGGAATGCAGCCAGCTCTCAAGTCAAGATTAGCATCCTGGAAACAGCAAACATTGGCAGCTGTGTATTCCTGAATCCAGCAGCTCTGTGCAAAACTGGCGGTACGCTCTTGGTTCTGCTTACACCACGGTACAAGGCAGAGCATGGTCCATATGCTGGCCCTGAAGTCAAATAATATTGTAAACTGTGTGTCTCTGCTGCTGGTGGATAGTCTCCATGGAGTGTACTCTCTCTACAGCTGCACCTGAGCATCATCTGGGAGACTGCTGGTTTGCAGGGGCTGAAGCAGAGGCTGGCAAATGACTTAGCAAGTAGTACAGAAGATGGCAAGTTAGTGCCAAGGCCATGCCCCCCTCATCTCTTTTACCAGCATAGGCGCAACCAGGGAAAAACAGTACCAAGAGTTATTGAGTTCGACCTACTGCAACCCAGCTCGAGGCTGAAGGTGATGGGTTGCTTACCATAAGATGGGCTCCAGATTTTTCTTCCAAGGGTTCATACATCCTCTCTTTGTCCTGGGACTGTACTTTGCTGCATGTCCCCCACTTGTAATGGGACATGAGTGTAATAACAGGGAACATCTCTCCTGGTTCTTTTTATGCAGGAGGGACCCACACTTGGTTTGTACAGAGGTGTCTCACTATTTCCCAAGCCTGGGACACTTCAGGATGTGCAAACAGTGAGAATGGCAGCAATTAAAAGCTCTGTTTTGTGAGGTGCTAAGTTAACACTCTCAGCACGTCTCTCATAGAGATGGAGAGGCTTAAGAGCCACCCAATAGGGCTATTTGTTGTATAAGTGAATCCTGAGCTGGGGAAACAACCTAAAGCAAAGAGTAAAGGTAAGAGTTTTATTCAGAACAAGAGAAAATATCTGCTGATAGGTGGTCATTGCCAAGTTAAATGCTCCTTAACAAAAGCCTATGTGTTATACAGTCTCCTGTGTATTATTCTCAGCCTGTCTTGTCAAATGCACTTAACTACTATATTTTATCAGCTCAAACTGGAGTTAGGTTTTCTGAAAATTTTACATTCAGACTTATTCACTTGATCAGCTGAACACTGATTGCACTTCCCTGATCTGATGTAAAGGATATATACTGCATGGAGCTTGTGATCAATCAGCAGAGCAGCAATGGTGCAGCAACAAAGAGAAAACCTTTCTTACATGCTGGATAAAGGCCACTGTTTTTTAAAGAAGCCTTTCTATGGCAAAAATTATGTGGAAAAAAATAGGAACAGCTGTGAGGAAAAATAAAGGACACAAAGTGCTAAGGAGACCAGCTTGATTTGGATTGCTTTGAGAGCAGTCTGCTCAGCCTTTAACGTCAATGGAGGTCTGAAGTCATGGCTAGGAGCAAAGGGATGCCAGGGATGAGCAGGGCTCCTTTCTGGACCCCATGCATTTCTTCTCCACAGGAAAGGGCAAGGAGGTAAAATGTGTGGGGCCGATGGGTGCTGGGAGCTCCCAGCAATACCTTTGGGGCTGGACAGCAAACAGCAGGCAGAAGGAAGAGAAACTGCTTGTAAAAAGCCAGAATGGCTAATACGAGAATCTGCACAGCAGGAAGTCTTCATGATGTGTCTCAGAACCAGGGAACACATTAGCTTTCACTCAAAGACTCTGAATGCAATGAAAATCATTCTCTTTTCTTGACTCATCTGCACTTTCCTCTGCAGCAGAATGAAGCTTTCAGCAGGAAAAAACAAAACCCATTTTAAAAAAAATGCCACCTTACTAAAGTGCTATTGCCTTTAAAAAAGGCCTTCAACTATTAAGCTTTACATCTTTCAAAGCCTAACGTTTGTATTGGAAGGGAGTCAATGAACCCATACAAATGCATCACATGGTAAAAATCTCTTATAAACCTCAGGTCAACAACTGACAAAAATAAATAGACAGGCAGCATCTTTCTAGAATATAATTAAATACTGTAAATAGTTTCTTTTCAGAAGTGTATTTCATTTTAAAAAACACTACTATGTAATAAAATAAAAGTCAGGAGTACTCATTGTCAAGGCAAAGAGACAAAATTTAACACCAGTTTCACCCTATGTGGAATTGAAACTATTCTGCTAATGTACAGAATTAGGCTTTTACGTTTTCAAAGCAGATTTCAGAAACACCGCCAGAGAACCTGTGTATTCATCCATGTAGGGAAAAGAAAGGAAAATCATCTTTATGTATGTGACAGCACTGTTTTCTGGATGACTGGTGTTTGTTGTGTTTAGAAATGGCTGCCTATGCCAATTCAGAGCTATTCTGGAGTCTTATGTGAATGCGTAGCTACATTAGTATGTCCAGATTAATTTTTGGTTAGAGTTCACTAATAATACTAAGTTACTCTTTTCCAAAATAGGAAGATAATTCTCTGGACTAAAAGGCAACAGCATAAAAAACTTTGTGGCTCACAGCCTCGTTGAAAAATATGAAATAATTTACATCTACTTCTTTGCTTCGATTCAAGTTGATAGCAAACCCCTTTGCTCCTGCTTATTATGGCAACTCGGGTGAAGAGGTTTTAGTTTGTGTTTCCAGTCTGGTCAGCACGAAGGGAATAAGGTGACTAACAGCTACCTACTATCATAGTAGTCACAGTGTTCATCTTTGCCTCCCAACAAGCAAATCCTCCGTGTTTGCCACCAACTAGCCTGTAAACGGGTGGGTTTTCAAAGCTTTGGGTGAAATGTTTCTCCCCACAAAATATCGGCAAAATTCCACAAGCACTTAAAAGAAGACACAGACCAAAGGGAGTTGTAGCTGATTCATATGCTAGGAAATCAGCACAACGTAAATTTGAAAACTAGATACTCTGCTATCAAAGACTATAATTTATTACATTGTTAAATTCATTGATGTGACTTTTTCAGAAGAAAATTGCAGTCGGGTTTATATCAGATTAGAAATTTAATACATCTGCTGTTAAGTATCTAGAAAGCATTGCATAACTTTCATCCGTGAGGAACAGAGCTGGAGTAAAAACACTAGAAGATGAAGGGAAACCTGTGACAGGGGTGTTGCATGGCAACTGAAAGCTTGGCTCAGCCAGTCGGTGGCAGTTCTTTGTACTTTAAACTCTATGGTAGGGAAATTAGTCATTAAAGCGGATCTCAGATGGATGACTCTTAATTTCTGAAATACCGCTGAAGCGCTGCTGTACACAAAAGCTTGCTTATGAAAACATCTCTTTTCGAACACAAGAACACTTTGTGAAGAGCTGGAGATTAAAAAAAAAAAAAAGAAGAAATGAAATGTTTGATGCACCTTAGACAAGAACCATTGCTCCATTGCTCTTTTTCTCTTTTTTTCCCCTCGCTGCAAAGGATCAAACATGCAGTCCTGCTTAGACCTCACACAACATTCAATCTGCCCTTCATTTTAGACAAACAATACTTTTTCAGTTTGGAAAACAAAATATACCAAACAAAATTGCTTGGCCCCAGAATTATTTTTGTTTCATTTGTTCCGGTAATCAGCCAGTCCCATGGAAGTAAAAAGATTAGTTACATATGTGTTTACTCACTTTTTTTCCACAAAGGTTGCATAGACCGCAATGACCTAAGGCTTGATTGTAAACATCTTTTCCAGTGGCTGATTTGTTTTCACAAAGGGCATAGATAAGCAATGGCTTGCTGCTCACCATGTACCACTCTGGCTGGGGTCTAGAGTTGCAGGAAAGCTGGGATCTGCTGGGCTAGAAAAGTCCTGTCGTGCTAGGTCTGTGGGCAGCTGTGCTCCTGTCCAAAGGGAATTTGGGAAAATCCTCACTGGGAGGAAACCACGCAGAAGTGAACGGATCTCAGGTCCTTTTCTAGGATTTGAGAATGTTCCTTGAATAACAGTGAAGACTATTAAAAGGAAGACTAAGGCATAGTCATTTCTGTGCAGAAGACAAGACCAATTGTATCCTTTCACTGGCTTTTATCATGGGTTACACAGTGTTTGCTGCTTGATTTCAATGCTGAGCCTCTGAAGTCTTGCAATTTGTGAAAGCAGTATTTATGTTAATATTTTTGGACAAAGCATGTATTCAGAGGCAAACTTACATGTGCCTGAAGAACAGAGGTAATGGTGAACAGCAAGGGTAGGGCTCTTCAATTCCCAAAGTTGAAGTTGGTAGCAGGAGCTAAGGACAAAGCAGGATGTTCAGAGAGAGGCCTGGGGAGATGGTGTGGGGAGTTTTGCTGAGGGTAGTCAGGCCAGTGGTGGCAAAGAGCTCAGAAGAGCCTGAGTGTTTGACGTGTGAATATAGTGAATGAGGAAGAAAAAGAAATATGTAAACCAGTTCAATTAGATTTACTGATCAAGCCATTTCTAAGTTGAAATGTTTATAAATGTTCACACTATATCATCTTAAATTTCAAATGTGGCAGACCCGTGGCTGCCTTTTCACTTTGTTTCTGAACACCTCCTAAATTTTGTCATTTCACAGAAAAATGATTTTGTTCTCTGAAACCTCCAGTTTCAGAGAAACTGCTGCAAGAGAGAGCCTGGGTCCATGCCAGCATTTCACCAACATCCTTACCTTAAGAAAGCCATGCATTTGTGCAAAAAAATGGGAGGCAAGTGTTTGCCAAGAGGACCAGATGTCTGTTGGGTCTCCTTCACCTGGGAACTCAGAGAAGTTAAGCTTAACAGCACAGGGACTGCTCTAGCAGATGTGTCTGTGTCCTGTGTCCATGGAGCTTGATCACTGAAGTAATTGAGATGTCTTTGATACTTTGTCCTTAGGATGCTTAGATATGAGTGAAGAAATGAGCTTGGTTTGGATTTTGACTGCCTTTTTGAAAGAAAACGATCTGCATTGATTTAGTAGATTGCCATTAATACAAACAGGTTTTATTTCCTGTTCCTTCACAGCAAAACTGCATTCTTGTTAGATTTTTGTCACTAAATTCTTGTTTTAAAATAAAAGTCTCTGGTGCTGCACATTCTGGTACTGTATATGTTTAATGTCAAATCTGGTATCACTGAACTCAGCATGTTCTAGAGGTAAAGATAAGGGTGCGTTACTCAACTGTGCTTTTGCTTGTTGCTGTTTTCTGATATTAAAAGAAAGAACTTGATCAGCAATAGTACTGTTTTAAATAATTTTAGATTTATTTTGTAACTTTTTTTTTTAAAAAAAATTACTCTGTTATGAATTTGAAGCAGCAGAAGACTGATTGTAATCACAAATCTGATTTTAAGTAAATAGTCCCAACCTCACATTTGTAAAACTCTGAGAAAGCTTTACCGGTGGAAATATTTAATGTGATGGGGGTTTTTTTTTGGCAGTTTTTCACAGATTTATAAGGCTAGTAATTCCCTGACCAGCAGATTTTCTTGCAGACTTGTGTTCTTTTGTGTTCAAGCTACCCTTCTGCAATACTCCAGCTCTCCCTCCTGTATCCTATGGTACTCTTGGCTCAGCGAAGAACCAGCAAGCACTGTGACCAACTGGGAGTAGTGTGCCTGTGGCTTGGGCTGTTTGATGCTGCGCCAATGGATATATTGTATTTGAATTTGGACCACTTCTCTGCCAGTGAGAGCACTAATTTGGGTCTTTCTTTCACCCAGCTGTGGGCATTGTCATAACCCGTAGAAACCTGGTTGTCTTTGGCTCCTTCACATCCTGTTGAAAAGCCAAATGTGTTCAAGAAGTGTTAGGGAATCTAGCAGGCATGTAATGTGACTGCCTAAAACTCACTTTCTTAAGGCAGGAAACTAACAAAGATCTAGTGATTTAAGTTGTCCCTCTGAAACCAGGGTGTATTAATGACAGTAGTCAAGAGGATGAAAAAGGGTTACATGTTATAGCTTTCGCTGCCATTTAATTTACCCAGAGTGAGGAGGAGAAAAATGAGGTGATAGGTAGAAAATCAAGTGAACTTGAAGGACTGAGGAAATGATGGAGAGGAGTAGGGGAAGCTGTAAGGATAGAAAGTTAGTGATAATACTAAATGAGAAAGAAAGAATTCCTGAACCTGGAGAGGAGTACGTTGAAGAGGTTTCATTGATCCTTCATCCCCTCTGATGCTTCCTTTTAGGTCTCCCTGAGCAGAGATGCAAGCTGGGGAAGTCTTATGGACAGAAAATGAACACCCACTCCTGTTTACTCTTTCCCCACTGGCTCTGGTTTTGGTGATTTTAGACCATTATTTAATTCTGTCCTTAGTCAGTGAGACTGCTAAGCCTGGGAATGTCCTCTGTTCCCACTGTCTTCTTATGTCTTTCATCCCAGAGGAGTTTCCAATAAATCTCTTTCCCTCTATATGGTATCTGTCAGTCTCTCCTGGTTTTCATTAGTTTAGCCCTGGGTTGGGATTGTCCACCCACTTTTTTTTCTTCCATTGCTCTCAGCATCTGTCAGTTTATTGTTTTGTTATCATATTGTCATATTGCTCGACTGTGTGATACGTAGGAGAAGGGTGAGGGGGATCTAAATGCTGCCCTCTGCTACTGAGAGGGAAAATATGAAGACGATGGAGCCCAGCTCCTTTGTGAGGTACACAGTGAAAGATAAATGGGAAGCAGTCATGCATTGCACCAGGAAAAATGCTAGCTGGAGACAGGGAAAAAAAAATCTTCCAAAAAGGATGGACGAGCCTGAAAACAGTTTGCCCAGAACATTGGTGGAACCTCCCTCCATCTATGTGTTCAGCACTTGAAGTGACAAAGCCCTAAGCAACCTGGTTTAATTTTTAAGTGGCTTTTGTTGCCTTTTTTAAGTGGCCAGCTAGCCAGGCTAGCCAGGCAGTCAAAATATCCTCATCTGGACTTGCAATAAACAGATTTTCTTGTCTCCTGTAATTAAGATTTGGAAAATAGTTTTGCCTCGGGCAATATGATAGCAGTTGGTTGTCATGTAGACAAGTGTACTGTCTAAAAGAGGCAACTGGATAAACAGAGAATCATTGACTTTTTACAGCCCCTGTACTGTGACTTTTTTAATCTCCAGTTCAGTACCAGAACACAAAAAGCAGATGATCGCTGATTTATAATGCAGTTTCTCATCAGACACACATAGAATAAATATCAAATCTCCTAACGTCCAAAGCATCAAACAGAACCTGTAGTCTGAACCCCATGGGCCTCCACAACTTGTCACACATGCCAAGAAGATCAGACAGGTGAAGGCCTGGGATTCAGCTGAGCAGTGAACTGGGTGAGAAGCTGGTGCATCAGTGAATGAGAGAGTTGATTAGGGAATGAATCACTTAGGGAGAAAGTTGTGCAATTAAACTGATAAATTTGGCAGCATAACAAAAAGCAGAGAGGGAGGATGAGTGCAACAATCAATCAATAAAGTAGTGAATCAATTTTCTAGTTAATAAGGTAGTTAATTATGCAGAACAGAGCAGGCAAGGCAGTGTACTTGGTCGGCAAATTTCACCAGTATATGTTAGTCACTGCGTCATTTACTGTGTCTAATTTCTCTTAATAGAAGTTCCAAATGTTTGACTGCTGGATTAGTATTCTCCTTCCTGTAGTGATCTTTAAAGACAGGAGCTATTTCTAGACTGTTACGTTCTGCTTGGTTATATTGTTTCAGAAAGGCAATGATTAGCTTATAGATCATAAGCTATCATGAGAATTAGTATTCTGCATCATCTGAAAAAGCAGTAAACTACCATCATATTCTTAGTTGTATTATTTCAGTATTTTATATTCTATTTTATTATTTCATGTTAAGGAAGGTGTATATTCTATTTTATGCTACTGTGGTATGTATCTGTCTTTCCACTGTCAGCACAAATATGGTAAGTACTTTCCAAACTAAAATATACAAACCTTTCCTCAAAATAGTATCCACCTTTCAGAACGCTTTGTTATGTTGTTGAAACAGATCTCTCTTTTCTCCCCATTGTAGAACATAGAGACTTATATAAAGAACCAACAGTTTTGTTAGCATCCTAAAGTGTTACAATATAGAGTAATGCAGAAGGTGAAGAAATACATGAATCATTCTCCTTGTGGAAGAAAACAGAAGTGGTGGATTTTCCGAAGTTATGTGGATAACATCTTCACCTAGGATCTGACTGCAGTATTTGTCAGGAACACTTTTATTCTACTGTTACAGTCAGCTTTCACATATGTGGTGGTTTAGCCCTGGCTGGCTGCCAGGTGCCCACCAAGTTGTAAAATCATTCCCCCTCCTGAACTGGACAAGAGAGAAAAAATATAACGAGAGGTTTGTGAGCCGAGATAAGGACAAGGAAATCACTCAGCAACTAACATCACAGGCAAAACAGACTCAATTTGCGGAGAATAGGGTTTGATTTATTAATGAATAATCAGAAAGGGGAGATGAGAAATAAAACTGAATCTTAAAACACTTCCCCTGCATCCCTCTCTCTTCCCGAGACTCCTTTTCCTTCCCCCCACCAGCGGTGCAGGGGATAGGGGGTGGGGATTGTGGTCAGTTCATTACAGATGGACTTTGCCGCTGCTGCTTCTCAGGGAGAGGCCTCCTNGGCTCCCAGGTCCTGCCAGGAACTTGCTCCAGGGTGAGCTTCCCATGGAGTCACAGCCTCCTGCAGGCATCCACCCGCTCTGGCATGGGGTCTTCCACAGGCTGCGAGTGAGTCTCTGGTCCCTGGTGGCCTCCATGGGCTGCAGGGGCACAGCTGCCTCACCATGGGCTGCACCACAGATCATAGGGGTGTCTTTCTTCAAGGACTTAAGCATCCTCCTCCCCTTCCTCCTTCACTGACCTTGGTGTCTGTGGAGATGTTTTCACATTCTCACTCCCTGTTGCTGCTGCAGTTTAGCGACTGTGCAGCAACTTCTTCCCCTTCTCCAGTACATCAATCACAGAGGTGTTACCTCCATCACTAATTGGCCAGGCCTGGGTCATCTACAGGGTTCTTAGAACTGACTGGCACCAGCCCTATCAGCTACAGGGGATTTTCTCCAGGCAAAAACACTGCGACATAGTATAGCTACAAATCTAGGTGGTTTTGGGCAAGATCCAGTAACTCTCTACAATTTAGATGTAAGTTTGATTTGGCCTCCACTGTTGGAGCTGAACATCAGCAAGCCTTAAAGTTGCCTAAACCTCACAAGAATTTTAGTTTTTTCTTCTAAAGTTCCCAAGGTCTTTTAAGGTGTCCCTCTAGCCATGTCCATGTCTGCCCACCACTAGGATGGACTAAACTACTCGATCTCACACCAGAAACTGAGAGAGGTCCACAATCAAGCTTTCCTTGTGAAAGTTCACAGACATTGTAGTCCCAGGCCAGTTGCTCACTGCAGAATCCAGGTCTGTAGAAAACACAATCCTGGTGGTTGCTCTCTCTCTTCAGATCAGCAGCCGTGGTGTGATGTTGTAATGCCCATCTGCATCCAACAACTGTTCAGTGTATAATACAGAAATAATCCTGTCAGCAAGCTTCTGTGGAAGGATTGACCAGAGTTTGAAGTGTTGTAAGAACAGTATTGTCCTTGAATCTATGTCTTTTGATACTGGGTTGAGTTATGAATAGTAGGTTCCAGAGCTGTTTTTTATATCGTTTTGAAGATATTCCTTAAGGTGAAGATGGAGATGTTGATCACAGAATCACAAAATGTTAGAGTGGCAGGAGGTGGAAGGGACCTCTAGAAATCATCTAATCCAATCCCCCTGCTAAAACAGGTTCAGCTCAAGCAGGTCACACGGGAATGCATCCAGGTGGGTTTTGGAAACCTCCAGAGAAGGAGCCTCCACACCCTCCCTGGGCAGCCTGTGCCAGGGCTCCATCACCCTCACAGGAAGTAAGTTTCTCCTCATGTTCAAGTGGAAGTTCCTGTGTTTCAGCTTGTGCCTGTTACCCCTTGTCCTGTCACTGGGCGCTACAGAAAAAAACTCTCCCCATCCTCTTGACACCCTCCCTGTAGGGATTTGTAAGTGTTGACATTCTTTTCTCCAGACTGAGCAGCCCCAGATCTTGCAGCCTCTCCTAGTCACAGAGATGATCAAATCCTCTGATCATCTTTGTATCCCTCTGCTGGACTCTCTCTAGAAGTTCTCTATCACTCTTGAATAGAGGAGGCCAAAACCGGACACAGTACTCCAGATGTGGACTTACTAGGGCAGAGCAGAAGAGAAAGAGAACCAGCCTCAGTCTGCTGGACATATTCTTCTTGATGCATCACAGGATGCCATTGGACTTCCTGGTCATGAGGGCTGACTCATGTTTGCTGTCCATCAGAAGTCCAAGACTCTCTCTGCAGAGCTGCTCCCCAGCAGGACAACCCCCAACCTGTACTGGTGCATGGGGTTGTTTCTCCCCAGTTGCAGGACTCTGCACTTGTCCTTGTTGAACCTCATCAGGTTCCTCTCTGCCCAACTCTCTAGCCAGTTGAGATCCCCCTGGATGGCAGCACAGCCTGCTGGGGAATCAGCCAGTCTTCCCAGTTTGATGTCATCAGAAAACTTGCTGAGGGTATCCTCTGTCCCCTCATCCAGGTCGTTGATGAAGATGTTGAATCAGACTGGCCTCAGAACTGACCCTGGTGGAACCCCATTGACCACAGGCTTCAACCTCTACTCAGCATCTTCAATCACCACTCTCTGGGTTCTGTCATTCAGCCAGTTCTTGTTCCACCTCACTGTCCACTCATCCATCCACACTGCCTAAGCTTTCCTGTGAAGATGTTGTGGTACATGGTGTCAAAGATTTTGCTGAAGTCAAAGTACACGACATCCACTGCTCTCCCTTCATCTAGCCAGCCAGTCATGGTTCATAGAAGGGTGCCACGTTGGTCAAGCAGGATTTCCCTTTGATGCATTCATATTGAGTCCCCTGGATAACCATCTTTTCCTTCATGTGTTTAGAGATGACATCCAGGATGAGATGGGATGGCTGTTTTGTTAAACACTGAAATGGTCAACTGGATAGTCCTTTTCTTGTGTATGTGAATTCAATCTGTTTTGCAGGACTGGTTTATCTTCACTCACACAGTTTCCAGGGACTTTAGGTGGCACAAGATCATGTTCTGAGATGCACGTGCTAAGAGACTTTTGTCTAGTGTTTTTTTTTTTCTGAAACAACATTGTAGAGTTTTGCATGTACTGCACTGGTCTGTTATTGCTCCATCCAGGAAAACTAAGTCTGCTTGTCCTTTAACCTGCTAATGTCAAAGAAACAGGACAATCTTGTTGCAAAGTTTCAGTTTAGGGGATAAATATGGTCACCTCTTCCTGACACTTGAGACAGTTATTAATAGTTAGTAATCTATTCTTTACTTCTAATCGTCCATTGGCTGTGGACTGAAATAATTTTGAGCAGCTCATTTCTTGGTTTCACTAAAGGTTTTTCTTTGTCTTTTTATGCAATCTGATACTGTTTTGGTGGAAATACCTTATGTGAAGGTAGCAACTTGTAGGAGGCAGTTGGGGCAAAACATGATACAATACCCCAAATAATGCTGTCTGCTACTCTAGTTCTCGTTAATAGTGGACTCCTGTGCAAAAGGCCTCTTTGCTGTAGTGCTAAACACTTAAAATTATTAAGTAGATATCAAGACTTCCATAAAAATTCCAATGACTGTACTTTAATCCTTCCAATGTTGTATGCCACAGGCTGGAGCCTGCTTACAGCATGCTGCCAGATGCTTACACATGTAATATTCTGGGTAATTGTTTTGTATTGGGACCGAGATAGCGGTATTTTTCCACAGCAGCCCTTACAGTGTTGTGCCTTCTGTTGATAGCTAAAGATATGTATTGATAACACATCAGTGTTTTGGCTACTTGTTGCACATTATCAAGGCTGTGACCTTTCTTCCCCGCCCTTCACCAGTAGCTGTGGGTGGGCAGGATCTTGGGAGGAGCCACGGCCAGGACAGCTGACCCAGTCTGACCAAGGAGATATTCCATACCATATGGCATCAGCTCAGCAATATAAACTTGGAGAGAAGAGAAGGAAGGGGGAGGCATTCATGGTTCACTTTTGCCTTCCAAATGCAACCATTACATGTACCAAAGCCCTGCTTGTAGTGAGGTGGACAGATACCACTGCTGATGGGACATAGAGAGCAACATCTTTATTTGTTTTGCTTCTCATGTGCATGGCTTTGCTATTTCTTTATTAAACTGCTTTTATATTGACCCATGAGTCTCCAATCTTATTTTCTCCCCTCCCTGGTTTGCTGAGGAGGGAGATGATAGGACGGCATGGTGGGCACCTGGAATCCAGCCAGGGTCTTTCCACCACAGCTTTTCCATTGAGCTGATCTACCTAAGGGGAAAAGCATTTTTACTTTTAGCAGACAGGGCATTTGTTTTTCTAGAGCAGGAATTTAGCATTTGGGGCTTTAAGCTTTTATTCTGGTTAATTCCTCCTAGTCATATTTTGAGGAATGAAAGACTTGTAAGCACAGTCAGTAAGCTCAATTTGTCATACGTAGTAGAAACACTGTAAAGAGGAGCTTGATGAAGCCAAAAATCCCATTGTGCAGGTCAGTGAGGAGCATTATAGGCTTTATTAGGGCCATGTACAATATCCTCTTCAGTGACTTTTTAGAAGCATGTAAAAACACACAGAAATATAAAATACTGCAAAAGCACATTGGCAGCTTAATAAGAACAAGGCTTATCATAGTGGAGGGCCAGTCTATACAGAACTGCTTGGTAATATTGGCTTCCCTGTTAATCCCATAACAATCAGATAATGGTGAAATGTTGATTTATTCACTGATTTACTCTTAGCTGGATTGAAATAATGGAGTAAAATGAGCCCATTTAGACTGGTTCTTAAATTGAATGCTCCTAATTGCATTTGAAAGAATAGACTGTAATGTATATGAGTATCCCAATGACCCAGCTAATCTATGCAATTAGTTAACTGTTTTGGAAAGGCAACTACCTTACATGTATTTTTGTCTTAAAAACTAGAATATATTTTTAATATATTCTGTACATGATTCTGTACTAAAATCATCATCCGTGTAAAATCTTCAGTTTTACTTCAGTACTAGCAGCTCTCTGTGTAAGCTTGCAATAGAACAGCTCAATTACTTTATTATATTTCCATTTAATTATTGCACTAGAATTGTGAAATCTGCACATATATTCATGCTGGGTCACAGAGTTCATCATGGAAGGGAATTCCAAATTACACATTCCATTAGAAATTATCAAAAGGCCTTCTGTCTTTCTGAGTGGGTTTCAGTCATTCAAGAGCCTGAGGATATTTAGGCAGGAAAGGAGAACTAAGAGAGAAAAGCTGTTGCAATAAAAACCTGAGCAAGTCGATTGCAAGTTTTGAATGCTTATAGACAGGTGGAAGCTGACAGTGATTATACAAGAATTTCCTGCTCCACTTAATGTTTTTCATCCTCATATTTTTGGAGAATCACTTTTAAAGAAATGTCTCGGCAAACACTTGGTAGACTCATAGCTGTAGAAGCTCCTGGCTATATTCCTGCCTTTTACAATAAAGCAAATGAAGGAGACAGGTGAGTGCTGGGGATTTAAGCACTGCTTCCAGTTACCAGATCCTTTTCCTGCCTTCACATCAAGATGGCCATATTGATAAACAGGCACCAGACACAGAGATATCTGTGTTAAACTCTTCTGTGTATGCTTACATCATGGTCCATTTTCGGATACAGCTGGGCATTACTGTATTGATTATGTGTGCAGCTGCAAATGAGAGCAATTGGGAGCACGAGTCTGTGCATCTGAACAGACCGAAGCTCCACTCACCAGTTCTGTTTGTTGTGTGCCCCTGAAACTAAAAGACAGAAACCATCCCAATACCTTCAATGGGTTAGGACTGGGCCATTACCGTCTTTCATGTCTGTGTTTCAACTGTAAGTTGTCAGGTTTTTCAGAGCTGAACTAGCTTACAGTTATTTATATACCTGGCCTCAGGTTTATGTGGTCATCTTGTCCTGATGCATGCATGAAATGAGTCCTGGAAAACACCACAACCTTTCAAAGTAAAATGCTTCACACTGCTACAATTAAAGAAGCTTTTAAAATGTGCTATATAGACGTTATATGTTGATAATTTTGGAATCTTAAATAATACATATAGTTTTAAGTCACGAGGCAACGGTTGCAATAACAGAATCTAACACTCTGCTAACACCATCTCAGCCTTTTAAAAGAATCTCCAGGGAGAGGAACAATAAACAGTTTATCAGATACTTGGAAGGAAATACTTTGAAACTATAGGAAGGACAGCAAAGAGATCTGTAAAGCTAGTGGCACCATAACTGCTGATACTCTTCCTTCTTCTGTAGATCATGGAATCTGTGGCAGAGGTGCAAAACCAAATGTTGGGTGAATGAGTAAAGGCGCTGGGTGCTTTTCTGCAGCTTTAGATTAGGCTGAGAAATATTCAGATTCATCAGATATTTTTCAGTTGAGATATCCAAGGACGAAAAAAGATAAAAGATTACTAAGGTTTACAGCATCCTCAGCAGTGGTGGAGATACCATATACCCCACAAAAGCCACCTGCCTGATGGGCTCCACTAGGAATACAGAGTGTTCTGTTCTCTTGAGACTGAGCACTATGAGCACTCTTACAAGGGTATGAATGGTAATAATGGCTGGCTGTCCTTCCTTTGAGGATCTTATGACCCAACTTGATGTCCTTTGAAGTATGTTGTTTGTCAGGACTTCAAGCCCAAGGTACTCAGTTGCTAAATCTTGAACTCTTCATTACAAATGAATACAAAAAGTTGTTAAGAGAATCACAGAATGGCTGAAGTTGGAATGGACCTCTGGAGGTCATCTGGTCCTATTCCTTTGCTCAAACAAGGCCATCTAGAGCTGGTTGTCCAAAGAGCATGTCCAGACAGCTATTGAAGATCTACAAGGATGGAGACTCTACAACCTCCCTGGGCACTGTGTGCTAGTGATCAGTCATCTACAAATGACCTCTGAAATAGCATTTCCTGATGTTCAAATGGCTCCTCCTATGTTTCAGCTTGTACCCAATGCCTCTAGTCCTGTCACTGGACACCACTGAGAAGATACTGTCTCCATCCTCTTTGCACCCTCCCTTCAGGTATTTGGGTACATTGATGAAATCCCCTCGAGCCTTCTCTTCTCCAGGCTAAACGGTCTAACTTCTCTCAGCTTCTCCTCATAGGAGAGATATTTGAGTCCTCTAATCATCTTAGTGGCCCTTTGCTGAACTCTCTTCAATATGTCTATGCCTCTCTTGCATTGGAAAGCTCAGAACTGGACACAGTACTTCAGAAGTGGCTTCACTAGTGCTGAGTAGAAAGGAAGGATCAACTCCTTTGATCTGCTAGCAAAAATCCTAATACAGCCCAGTATAAGATCAGCCTTCTTCACCACAACAGCACATTGCTGGCTCATGTTCAACTTAGTGTCCAACAGGACACTTAGGTCTATTTCTGCAAAGCTGCTTTCCAGCCAATTGACTTCTAGTGTGTACTGGTGCTTGGGGTTGTTCCTTCCCAGCTGCAGGAATTCACACATCCTCTTGTTGAACTTGATGAGATTCCTGTTAGCCTGTTTCTCCAGCCTGTTGAGGTCCTTCTGAATTGAAGGACCACTCTTGTATCCTCAGCAGTCTTGCTGGGAGTGCACTTTACCCCATCATCCAGGTCATTTTACTCAGTATTGATCCCTGGGGTACATAGCTAGTTAAAGGCCTCTAATTAGACTCGGTACCATTGATCACAGCCCTCTGGGCCTGTTAATCTAGTTTTCACCTCACTTCACTGATTTCCCAGCTCATAATTAAACAGCTTGTCTATGACGATGTTAATAGAGACAATGTCAAAAATCTTACTGAAGTCAAGGCAGAAAATATTCACTGTTCTCTTTTCATCTACCAGTCATTTCGTCATAGAGGGTTATCAAGTTGGTCAACCATGACTTGCCTTTCTGAATTCATGCTGGCTACTTGTAATCTCCTTCTTGTCCTTTGTGTGCCTGGAAATATCTTCCAGGATTATTTGTTCCATCATTTTACATGGACTGAGGTTGGCCTGTAGTTCCCTGGGTCTTCCTTTTGTCCTTTTTGAAGGTGGGAGGGATAACAACAAAGGAATAGAGAACTTGTACATAGATAGATGGTTTCAAGTTCCAGGTGTCTGATTGAGTTTACCATAGCATATTCAGAGACAACCAGCAGTTCAGGAGCTGTTGGTGGTATAGTTGAGAGCTTCTGGAGAATATGAGGCTGTAGAAAATCAAGAATGGGCAAAAGTTGCACTTAATTTTCAAAAGAAAGAGATAGAAGCAGTCAGCTTAACCTCAGTTCCTATAAAGCTGTTGTCAGGCACCTGAAAGGTACAGTCAGTGCAAGATTGTCAAGAACAACACATGTGGAACCAACCTAATTTTTTCTGACAGGGTTGGCTGATAGGAGAGAATAGGTACCTGTCATCTCTTGACTTCTGTGGAGCTATCACATTTGACATCCTCATATGGAAGCTAGAAAACTCAGTACTGGAAAAATATATGTAGCAGAGAAATATTAAAAAAAATGCATTTCCTCAGGAATAGATACAAATAGTTTATTGTAAAGATGGGTAACTAAGGCGAGCTGAACTACCTCCTCTACAAAAACAGAACTACTTCAGGACCTCATCCTCATTGCAGGCTTTCTTTCCCTGTCCAAATTAATGTATCAGCCCTTTTCTTGTCCTCCAGATATTCATCTAAAATAGTACTGCAAAGATAAGTTCACAGAAACCCAGAACGGTTGAGGTTGGAAGGGACCTCTGGAAGTCATCTGATTCAACTCTTTTACTCAAACAGTTCTACGTATAGCCAGTTACCCAAGACTACATCCAGAAGGCTTCTGAGTATGTCCAAGGAGGAGGTCTGATATCCTAGTTTGATGTTTTAATGTTCACAGCCACTGTATTCCTTCATTGGCTTTCTGTTTTCACTGTGTCACATAGTGAAGAAAGTTTCTTTTTTAGGGCCTTTCAAGGTCTGTCCTCACTTGACATATCTTTCATGTACTATCACCTCCTGTGGCCTGCGGCACACACCTCAATCTTCAACTTTTAACATTTTCTATAAAAGCATCTTTGTGGAGTTTGTAGGTATCTATCCCTCAGATTAGGAACATTTCCCTGCAGATATATACAAAGTCAGTGCAACTTGCTCTTGGAAAAACAGAAGGAGATAATTGGGTAACATTGCTACTAGGCAGAAAAGTATGTCAGAAAGGAAAGCTTCTATGGGATAAGAGTGAATTTGCTGGCCTGTGGCTCTATGGAGGCCTAAGTGGGAAAGGAGAGTGGAGACCCATTTGTGGAGCCCTGTGGTTCATGTGAGCCACTCAGTACTTCTTTTCCAGCTTATTTTCTTAGCTTCTATGCCTCAGAATTGAAATCTGCTCCCCAAATGTACATGGAAAACTGAAATTCAGACTAAACTTTAGAGCAACTTGTCAGAGTTTCCCAGTTTGCTATGATCTCTCCTCCCAAATGCTATCTCCTACTACTGTTGAAAATATTATTTATAGTGAGTTTGCTTGTGTGATGAAACCATTGCACGTCAATATCCACTGCACTGCAAAGCAGATGTGAGCTAAAGTTTAGAACAGTAGTCTTGAGATCTCATGCAGGCATAGTTAAACGTATCTTGTCACATAGCCTATTTGAGCAAAGGGTAAGAGTGAGAAGGGATTTTTATATAGGAAAGTAAGGACTGGGAATAAGAGTATTATGGTGAATTGTTGAAACCTTCCCTTCCAAACAGAAGGAATTTTTGAATAACATATTTCTAGGCAAAGCCTGTGCCAGGAAATTCCCTCCAGATATCAATTGCCAAGGACATGGACACTGTCCTGCCTTAGCAGCCTCCAGAGAAACCACTCTCCCAGCCCTCTCCTTTGCCTGAGCCCTCACCCGAGGCATAGGGTTGAAGACTAAGATCCATGAGAACACTTTGTCTCATTTTCTCTGTGGGAAAACTACTAGTAATAAGGTTAAACTTCCCCTGGGGTCAGCTTTCTAAGGATATATCAGCCATCCTACACATCTTCTGCTTCCTAACCCCAAGGCAGTCCTTTGAATTACTCTTAGATCCTTGGTATCCTACGATGTGACCCTCCTAGCACTCCCGCAGCAGTGTAGTCCCTCTAGTCCTGGAATGCTTTGCTGACTCTTTGTCATCACTGTTCCCTGTTGTGTTCAGTGGCTTTTCCTAAACCCAGACCACCACTCAGCTCAGTTATAGCCAAATTTCTCACTGGGAGGCAGAATGACTGTTCTCCTCACTTGGTGTTGGCAGCTGTTTGCCACTGGCCCTCTTCCAGTCCTCAGCACACCAGGAGTATCTACAGAATAGCCCCTTGCTTTCTGGACAAGAGCCCCAAAATCCATATGGTCTCTGATTCTCCAGTCCTTGCTTCCTTTCAGCAAAGCTGGCATGAGACCACAGACAATAAGGCACAATGACTGCATATGGTGGCACATGATGATTTCAACCATGGGATTGTATATGCCTAAAATAGAGCCTGGGGTCTATTTCCAAGGACATTCTTCCTGTCTTTCAAGAATTCTCCTTGCTGAGCCTTACCTCAAAGTCCTAGCTCTTGCAACTCAACTCTATCTCCCCCTTTCTCATGAAACACATTCTGAATCATGTATCTATAAATCTCATGGCTCTTCTTCTTAGTTCCTCTGGTATGTGGATCAGTTCTGCCCTCCTTTTCACTTCCTCAAGCCTGGATTTGAATGTAGCTGGAGTCTTGTCCCTATCACTCCCTAATGAACTATAGATGCCCTGGGTTTCTGCCCAGAAGCCGTGTTGCCACTTGCTAGAGGTCTCTGAGGAGCAGGGAACACAGGAAAGTGGACCTCAATGACAGCGAACTAGTATAGCAGTGTAGTCATTTGTTATCAAAGGAAGGGTTTTGGGAAGGTCTTTCCTGATGTGATAGCTGAACCAAGTGAAATACCTCTCCTCTTCTGCATAGGAGAGCGCTATACCTCCAAGATGAAGGGTGCCACTGGGAAACAGACACAATTATTTTCTCGCTGAGAAACTGAGGAACATGGAAGAGGCTTGTAGAGCAAAACCTAATTGTAGAGTTTATTCAAGTATAAGGTAGATGGTGAGAATAATCATGCTTTCGGGAAGGATTTCCCCAAATACATCTTTCTGCAATGAAGGTAGAATTCTTCCTTGTGTCTTTTTTCTACCTCAAACTTATCACTGTTACAGCAAGGACCTAAATAAAACCTACACATTTGACTGACTCCACATACTAGCTGGTAGTGTTCCATCCCCTGACACGTGCTGAGCTAGTCCGCCTTAGTTTAATAATAAATACCAGTGTTTATTGGAGCAAGATGTGGCTGGCTGCTGGTAATGTCATGTCCAGTTTGTACAAATCTGCCAGAGAAGCGTGGAAGCTGCTAGGAACTCTCATATAAATTCATTATCTGTACCTCCACAGCTGCATGCCAGATAGGAAAGTCTTGTTTAGAAGAAAAGTAGATGAGTGTGTCTTACATCTGGCAGTGCAAGCAAGAGACAAGAGGCCTGCAAATACTTTATTCCCTTTAAAAGTCTCTTTGTCCTTCTTTCTCTTGATCTCTTGGTTTTGTTGTTTTGTGTGGTTTTTTTTCTTTCGGTTTCAGTGTTACTAAAATAAAATTTTCCTCTTGGATTCCCATGTGGTGCTGTGGGATTCTCCCAGGAGTCCCACAAAAGTGGGGTTTGTCCAGAGGGCACAGGGATTCCCATCCTGTGAAGAGAAGAAACCAGGATTCTGCACTGCAGTAAGTATGAGCTACACAGCAGGAACCCCTAAACTGTAGATATGGGGTGAGCTGACAGTTGTGTACGTTGTATGTCACATGAGATGTATAGGCTGCCTTTGAGAATCTCTCCTCTGCAGCATCTCTCTCCTCCCACACCTTATGGTCTTTCTTGACCTTATCTGTTCTCAGACAGTCTCTTTTGTCCTGTTTCTATGGGCTGGAGGACCCTTTGAGGAGAGGAAAAAATGTTCATATTGTTTCAGAACAAACAAACAAACTCCACAAAGCCCTCTGTGGATCGTTGTTGCCTGCCTAATGCCAATTAATTATTAATCTGTTTAGAGCTGTAGATATGTGTAAATAACATATTTAAGCACAGAAGTTTGTACAAGCTCTATTTTTAACCAAACAAAATGTCTGTCATCCCCCAAAATCTTTACCCTTGCTGCTCCCTTGGGATCAGAGAGTAGGTCACAGCCTGCACTCTGGCTGAACATAGAGATCAGGCTCTTATGAAGGCTTAAGGAGTTTTCCAGTCATAGCCCCTTGTTGAATACTTAACCTATCATGAATTATTCAGACATCTCCTTCTGAAGAGAGGATGGAGAGGGTGAAGATGGCTTTCCTGGAGAGGAGCTGCTGAAAGCATTGCTCAGGGACTGGGAGACTGGTAAAGGGTTTGGCAGAAGGAGTCAGGGGACAACTGGAGGGATAAGGAGCAAACAAACAGGAGGAGGGGAGAACAAGGGAAGGTTTTAGACAGCCAAAACTCCTGTCTTTTGCTTACCTGAATGACTCCTGTGGGTGATTGTTTTAACCAGGATGTTTGGGCAGCAACTGCCAAGTACAAATCGTTTTTCTTACGTGTTTAATTGAAGATTAAAAATGGACCAGCTTTGGCACTTGACTGGAGTTTTATTGCCAATGTTCAAAATGGAAACAGATAACAGCTTAAGGACAAATAGGTTTCTCAGCTCTTATTTCTCAAAGCCGTGTCACCAGATGGGAGAAGTGGTGGCACTGTATGGTGTAAAATATTGAGAAAGCCTTAAAGAATCACAGGCTTGATATAGATCCAATTATGCTCAGGATGATCTCCAGAGTCTAGGATTAGGATGTGTTATTCTAGCATGCCACAGCAAACTATGAGCTCGCCTGAGAGTGAAATACCAATGGGGAAAGAAAAAAAAAAAATCACATTTCCATGATACCAATGCAATCCAGGAGGAGAGAGAGTGCCTGGGAACAGCATGTTATAGGGAATTCACGTCTGTGAGGGAGCCGTGCTAATGATTTCCCGGTGGGTGGAACTGAAGAGGAAGTCTTATCTCCAGAGTCCTCAGAGATAGTCAGTGGGAAACCACCGGCTCCAAAGATAATTTTTCTGACTGACTAATAGAAGTGCAGAAGTCACAGATATGGTATGTGTTATGTGTCAAAGTTAAAACACTATTCACCAAGCCCGAATCATAACTGTGTTGTCAGACAGAAAACCTTCTAGAGAATGCAAGGGGAAATGACAGAAATAATAGGAAGAGAAATAAAAGATGCCATCCAACGTGTCGTCCAATGATACAGAAATCCTACTATATTCAATTTGCTTCTGAGAGAAGTGTTCTGTAATAACAGACAGACAAGGATACATCATTGGTTGAAGTAGATCAGAATGGCTCTTCTGAAGCCGACAAAGCCATATTGATTTACACTGCTTGAGGAACTCTGCTTGAAAATTCATCGTTATAACAAATACTATAAAACTCCAGGTTTGTCACCAGAGGAGAGTCTGTAGGGATGACAAAAAGGAATCATCCTTCCTGTTGCAACAAAAAGGTTACTTAACTGGGAAACTCTCTTGCACCAGTGTTCCTCCAGGATGTGGTGTCACAGAGTTGCGAGGAACTGCATTACAGGCAACAATCCTGGAAGCTGAGTGGCCAAAAACAAGGAATGTCTGGCAACTGGAAGTGTTAAACAGGAAGGAAGGAAGGAAGGAAGGAAGGAAGGAAGGAAGGAAGGAAGGAAGAAAGAAAGAGAGAAAGAAAGAAAGAAAGAAAGAAAGAAAGAAAGAGAAAGAAAGAAAGAAAGAAAGAAAGAAAGAAAGAAAGAAAGAAAGAAAGAAAGAAAGAAAGAAAGAAAGAAAGAAAGAAAGAAAGAAAGAAAGAAAGAAAGAAAGAAAGGAAAGTGATTGTAAACATGACAACTATATGAGTGTTTTTACTGGCTGTGTGCTCAGTGCCAAGGAGCTGCACAGATGGATGTCTACCACAGGGCTAACAAAAGGGAAGTTGGACAGTCTTCATGGAGTCTGAGGAACATGGTGAAGCCCCAGATATGCCTGGAGAAGGAAGTAAAGGGCTAAGTACTTTCTTTAAGGTCTGTTGTAGGCTGGAAGAAGAAGGTTGATTGGAAATTTGGGCTTTTTAAGAACAGAGAGCTGACTTTCATTCAAGGCCTGGTTTTTGGAGGCAACACACCTCCAGGGAAGAGACTGTGTATCACTTTAGCAATGCTACGTGCTTGGCCCTAGCAGGGGCTTGCCATGCTCCAGAGTCCTGCAAGTTACCAGTGATCTAGTAAACATATCCTGATACGTACCCTGTGTCTATTAATAGTGCCTTTCTTTTTGCAAATAAGGTTCAATTCATTCTTCATCTCATTGTCTGAGTGGGGGCTGTGAGTAAATGTCATCCTTATACATTTATTATATGCCACAGGAGGTTGCTTTATACTGTGGTACAATTATACACAATGGAGGGAGTACAGAAGCTAAGTGAGCAAAATCATAGAGGAATCCACAGAGCTTGTCTTTGCTGTGGTAAACACACACCAAAACCAGCAAGCTCATAATCAACGTTATTTGTTATTCAAAAGATCTCCCAAGCCACTTCCATCAGCTACACAATGAGGATCTGCTCTTATCTTCCAAGATGTGTAGCAGATGGCTCATGTTTTATGAATAGAGAAGACACCACATGTATCTATACATATACATACAAATCAACACATGGGCACATGCCCAAGCTTAAATGGTGTATGTCTTAGTCCAAAGTAGTATTGTATTCTGTGCTTTTTGATAGGGAATTGGCTTTGGCTGCTCCTCTCAAACTTTGTCAAGCCAACTTTTTCCATCTCTTTTCTCTTGCTACTGTGGCAGCAAGCAAACTCACACTGTTTACCTAAAAGTCTGCCTTCTGAAATACATCTATTGATCTCTGCTCAGTCTAAACTATCCACCTTCCCCATCTTTTATGTGCCTGTAGGTGTCTGTTTGCGTTTTTAAAAGTAGAGAAGAAATTATAGTCTGTGTTCTGATAATAAGACTCTACAGCAATCTTCTGACACAAATAATTTTCCCACCTGTAAAAACTCGGATTCAAAAGTTCCTTTTGCTTTACTGCAAGGCCTGATTCCTCAGCTTTGTTTAAATCCTTGGACTGTGAGACAGTTGTGAAGCGCATAGTGAGGAAAATTAGCCCGGGCAAAAGAAGTATGCTTTAATATGGCCAGACTGATCGAAGTAACTGAGGTTGCACATGTATTTTGAGACAGTGCTGGACGTTACAGCCAAACCCTTTGCACTACAGAATTTCCCCTGAAAGTGTGGAACAGCAGATTATCTGCCCAGCTGGCTGACTACCAAATTTAACTGAACACATGCTTCAGTTTAATTGTCTTCAGTGCAACAATCACCTTACTAAATGCAGAAATACGATGATATTAGGAAGTTATGCACCTCCAAAGGTAGACAGACTTCTTTCAGACATACTTATTTTTGAACAGCACTGTTACAATGTGGATTGTATATTCAGTACTAAAAATGAAACTGGAATTCTTGGAGAGCCTCAGAGTGACTCAGCCAGTGTAAAAGATTTGCCATGTTGTCCTAAGGATATGACAGTAATTTATACTGATATGGACGTGATGACAGCAAGCCACATCCCGCAGACCCTGCTGAGACAATACACCCCTTTTGCCAGAGGAGGTCTGCGAGAGATATAATGCTAGTCCTAGCATGTGACTCTGCAGCAAGTTGGCAAAAGCCCAAAACAAATTTGTAGACGCTTCCTTTACAAACTCTTGTATCAATCTGGATCTATGGGTGGAAGAGAACAGAGACATGGATTGTGGTCCAAGAGATGGGATCATGGCTGGCTGCAGGAGCTGTCTTGAATGCTGGTTTCCCCAGGCTTACAGCATAACCTGTAAAGGAAAATGCCTGGGGGAAGACATCTTTGTGTCCCCGGGACCTTTCCCACAGATCATTCCACATGGGACATGGCAGACCCAGCCTTTGGCTGAAAGTGTCTGTCGTGGTTTTGCAAGGAGCCACTTTTGCTTGATAAACAGGGGGGGAGGCTGCAATGCAGACTAGGTAAAGAGTCCTCAGACTTTCCCCTGGCTCTTGGGTTCAGATCCACTTCCAACCTGGCTGGGCCAATCTAGTGTGTCTGCCATCACTACTTAAGGATGGGAATTCGAAGTGCTTGGGAGGAGGTGTAAGAGTGGTACAAGATGGAGGCAACCACGCAGACCCCACAGTCGGAGAAGGAGGAAGGAAGGAGGAGCAATAGACCATAGATGTCTCTGCAACCCATACTGAGAACGCAGCTGTGCCCTGCAAGCCATGCAGGGCAATGGCAGGACTGAGATCCAGCAGCAGCTCCACGTGAGTGCGCCCGACTGTATGAGGAAGCAGCCATGGCACATGCTGTGCTGGAGAGCCTGTGTGCCACAGAGCAGACCCACACGAGAGGCAGAGAGGAGCTGTAGCCTTTGGGATGAAGGCATGTTGGAGCAGGCTGTGCAGGGCTGCCGTGTGTGTGAGGTACCCCACGGAGTAGCAGGGAGGACTGGCGCAGAGCCCACCTGCCCTGCGGAGAAAAAAACAGCAGAAACCATCAGGAAAAGACTGACTGAATCTCCCATTCCCTGCCCCCCGGGCCATTCATGGGAGGAGGAAATAAAGACACAGGGATCAGAGCTCTGAGCCCAGGAAGAGGGGAGGGGTGGGGAGAAGATGGTCTTAAAAACTTGTTTGTACTCTTCATCCTTGTACCACTCTGTGTTGTTATGTTTTGGGGTTTTAGGGTTATGTTTTAGTTGGTGTTGGATTAACTTATTTTCTGTTTTCTTCCCCAAGCCCAGTAGCCTGGTCTGTTTTGTCTGGGACCATAAGCAGCAATTAAGTCTTCTCTGCCCTTTAGGAATTCTCAGGTCTTTGGTACTTGAATCTAATCGTGGTCTTTTGTCCCTTGATGGACCTAACTAGTACAGTGTCTCTGGTAACTGTTGCACTGTGACATGGCTGGTGGTCAGCCTCTTCGAGGGCTCATCTTGGCAGTCAACTCACATTCTGTCCCCGTTTTCCTGGGTTTCAGTATCCCTACCCTTTCACAGAAATAACTGAAACAGTGGGGAGCTTTTCTTCCCACCAGCCTACTTTTCAATTTTGCTCTTTTCATAAGGGCTTCTCTCTAGAGCTGCCCAGCAAGACTGCAGAAAAGTCTCTAACAAACAATTTATTTAAATGACTTACCTTCTGATATCAAAGGCACATTCTGGATGTTCACTTATACAGCAGCATGGCCACTGCCTCCATTACCTAACTGAGGGGCTTGACAGTCAGCCATAAGGATTAACATCATGTATGATAACCCTATTTCTCTGCTGTTCATAATCCTACTCTGTGTGTGTGTGTGTATATATATATATATATATATATATATGTTTATGCCTGTGTTTGTACACTTATAGAGCCAGAGTATATAGTGGTTCTGAAACGTAGAGAGAACAATTTGTACCCCAAAATTGCTTTCTTATCTTAATACTTTGTAATTCATCCAGAATGACTTGGTGGAATGATAACAGGATGCACTCAGCTGTTGACTTTTGAGTATGAAAAGCCTCAAGAGACATCAATCAAGCTTTGCTAGTGACTTTCCACTTACACCCATCTTCCTTTTTTTTTTTTTTTGGTGCGTGTTCACATTGTATTGGATTTGCTGCAAAGCCAGATCTCTACAATGGTATAGCAAATAAGAGTATGCCTCCAGTTGTAAATAACAACTCAAGAATACCCACAAACTTCATACCAATGCACATGGATGTGTACGTGTAGGTTTTCTTAAGAAGGAAAGAAAAAGGAAGCAGTGTGCTGTTCCAGAGCCTTCATCAAGCAGTATAGGGTGGAGAAGACAGTGGGATTTCATCCAAGTTTGGTGAAGGTATTGATGTTCATTATCTAGAAAAATGACATATTATCTCTTTCTCCATGCTTTTAATTCTAGCAGAAAGTTTTTTCCTGCAGGTTATGGAGTACAATAACCTATGTCCTGCCATGTGCATGGGGCCTCTGCCATTCCTACTTATGATCTAGTCCTGAGGGGAGCTTGTTTTCCTGTATTTCTGTAATTCAGCTTCCTATCTGAGGCTCGAGTAGCCCTGTCAAGAGTTAACCCTGGCATAGCTCTCTGGGTCACTGAAATACACCAGCTTTCCCACCATCTCTAGATGCTCTCCCCTGGGAAGTATCATCCTACATATATACGTGTATATAGTGTAAACGTATAAAACTTGGGAAGCCTGGGAAGGCAGCAGCCTCCATGACCTTACAGGCACAGGGCATGTGATTAAGTGGGAACTTTCCTTGAAAAACTGATGCAAGATTTGTCCCATGTGGATTACATGCCCTGATTATATACATTAAAGTGTTCAGAGTTTAAAATACACTCCAGATGCCTTTTCTTGCCCTTTCCTCCCACTCAGATTGACTTTTCTCCAGTTGATTGATTCTCATAGTTTATATGCAGAGATTCAGTATTTTACTTACTAGTTCAGCCCTTTTCAACATACCAAAAACTGCCCTCTAAGCCCACGGGAAATGCAGTATCATATGCTGAGAAGCTGCGGTGTATCAGAATGGGATGAGCAATCAGAGTGTGAGTGTTCAGCTGTACTCAGCACCAGACAAGCTCTGGGTTTTGCGAAGTCATCAGGAGCTTTCCCAACAATCACAAAAGTACAGAATCAGGCCAGTGTTGGGAAGCAACGATAAATGAAATCTACCAAAGGACTAGAAAATATTCCTTCTGATATGATTTTGACTTGTATTTTTTTTTTAACCATTTTTGCATTTTTCCTAAACCACAAAAATTTGAGGCTGCTTTTGGTTCCAGTTCTGCTGCTTGATTTACCTTTTAAGTCTCCATTTCTTTTACTGCTTAGTGATAGTTAAACATCACAAAGATCCAAAGATCTCCTCACCATATTTTTTTTTGCTATCTGCCTTTACACTGAAACTCACACCTTTCCCATTCTCCAGACAAGGAAGCAGCATGGTCTTGTTCTATAGAGAAAAGCTTACAAAGATTGCTTTCTATGCACCAATTCTGTGTATAGAATATAAATATGAAAGGCAGAATCAAACAAACCTGGGATGTGACCCAAACAGGGACATTAATTAAGAAAAGCCTTGAATGCAGAACAGATCACAATCCTATAACTTAGAGCATTTTGGTTTCCTCCCATGGCCGCTTTTAACGTTGGTGAATTTTGGTCTCTCTGTCAGGTAAAACCTCTGGGTGATTGTGTGGGATCTGCTTCACATTTGCAGGATGGAGGTAAAAAAGCAATACTAGAGGGTATGCAGGGAAATGCTGGTATTGGGAAGGAAGAGGATTGACAGGCAGCTCCCTTTTCAGGGCTATTGCAAAAAACCTCCTCAGACACCCTTTTTTGTTTAATTAATTCAGACAGTTCTTCCTATATTGAGTGATTTACATATTAAGAGGAATAATATTATTGGTGCCAATGATGTGCATGGTTACCTAACAGATGTACTAAGATAAAAAACCCTTTTTTCTGATCCTTTAAAATTAGAAATATATATATATATATATTCCTATCCTCAAATTTAGCTGATTGTACACACCACATATAAAGCATTGTGTGTCAAGGACAGGAGCAGATTAGAAAGCTGACTTTGCCTGCCTTGTCCTGCCTTGCCATGCCTCTCCTGGCCTTTCATCAGCCATCAGTATTCACTCCCCCAAGCTCTGCTGCGACACCAGCCTCTGAAATTGATTCTTCACAGCTCTGCAAGGAGAGAAGTCTGTTCAGTGCTGCATAGGGTCACTGATGATTGCACAACTCAAGATATCTGGAGGTTTGTTCAGGATCTGGTACTATGCTGGCTTGTTCATGAGATTTATTTGACAGACTCCATCCCACCTACAGGAGAGTCGCTCGTTCCTCAGCTGCTCTGCAGAGCAGTCACAACCATTTGTCCATATATCCCTTAGAACCATCATCAACATTTGAGTGCACTACATGCACTAATGCTGTTCTTACTTCATTTTGTGATGTCTTTATTTTTCCTTTACTGTGAAGGAACTGTTTGGATTGCTTATAGGCCAGAAGAGGCAGCACAACGGGACTGAATGTTTGCAACTCCCTGGCACAGTAGACCAAGGTAAATACAATTGGCAGTGCATAGGACAAAGGGAGCTCCAAAGTCATTGAGCCCAGTCTTCACCTATCATAGGCCCTATGCTTTTACCTGACACTTTAGCCACACTTGTTATTGCGGCAACATTATTTTTCTACTCTCTCTGTCTCAATTCTCTGCTCCTGCACAGATAATATGTTCTGCTCACCTTTATCTTCTTTAGGCTGAGAAAAAACATGGTATTAGCTACTCCTAATGTATTCTTTATGTATATGATCATTATGTATACATGCTTTATATATAACCTTCTCAATAGTCTTTCTCTCCTTCAGCTCATATTCATCTTTCTTGAACTTGTATCCCCTATTGTACACAGAAGTACAGATGATACCTCACCGATGCCTAATGCGGTGGCATTAATACTTCTCCATTTCTGCTAGACATACTAATGTTTAAGGATTACATTTGCCTTTTTCATGGTCTCATCAAATTGGTAACCTATCATAATCAAGACAATGACTAACACTATCTGGTCTTTTTCTTTCTCTGTCCTTTCTACATGGTGCTCCTGGTTTACAGAAAAAAATCTTGTTACGTGTCTGGATGTACATTATTCCTATGTCTCAAGATTTTGCATGTCATTCCATTTCTATCGTGAGAGTTTGAAAAGCCATTCGTTTTTTCCTCCTGTGATGTTTAAACCCTTCTACCTAAGCGTCTTTAACACATTTCAACAGTACACCCTCGCTTTACATCAAATTTATAAGTGAAAACATTAAATAAAGTTAGTCCCAAACAGAACCTTGAAAAACTCTACTCATAACCTTCCTCCAGTCAACCATTATCTTTTCACTTGCCTTAGTCTTCTATTTGCTCTTCAACCTTACATTTCCTACCTCAATGCTGATCATTACTAATAGTTTCCAATGTGATGAAGCACCATAAGCCTTACAGCATAGCTATGTATCCTTTGTCTGAAAAGTAAATCCTATCAAGAAAAGATACCACATATAATATACCTTTTATACACTTGAGGGATTTTTAATCTTGTTTTTTGTTCTTCTCCGTATTTTTAAATGTTATTACCTTTAAAGTCCATTCTAAAGCCTTATCTGCCTGAGACTACAACAATTATCTGCCAGAGTTACTGAGACCAGAGTGATGATCCACCATAGCACGGACTATATTCCCATTTTCTTAGATTTGGCACAAAAGGCTCGATTTGATACTATTTATTCTAATAGCACCACTTCTGAACATGAAAATGTCCTGAAGATCCTTACTACTAGGCTTGCAGTTGCACATCTATATTCTTTCTGGACAATGGACACGGGCATCTTTAGACAGCCCAATTGAAGTGGCAAAGTGTTAGTGCCTGTACCCCATTAACAAAAATGGAGTGCTAATAATACAGCAAATGAAGTTCAGAGATCTCTTAAGCTCCTCCTAATGGTAATGCTTGATGCTCAAGTGAGTTGCCTTGACATAAGTCTCTAGCAGCATTTGAGATGCTCAAAGTGTTTTCACGTGGTGTCCCACCACCAGTCCAGCAGTAAATAGTACTGAACTATGACAGATGTTGCATAATTCAAAGAGAAAGAAGCAGGAGAAAGGAGTAAACAGGGAGTAAGTATCCAAATACTAGAATTTTCAGAATATTTTTCTACTAACAAGTTAAATGAACTTTACACTTTGTTCTCAAGAATATTATTCTTTTTCTCACCAGTCCACAGGAGAATTGTCCTGTAGGTGGTCTAGTCCCTCAGGATTTCTCAGGATGTTGCAGGCAGTACGGATGGTTTGTAATGCTCACTTCTCTTACTGAGAAGCAGTGTCCAGAATGTTATCCATTTTACCACTGGAATGCTTTAGAGTCACAGCTTCACATGGACTTATGTCTCTCACCCATATAGTATCAGGGAATGATGAAATAAAGGTCCTGAAATGCAGCTAGTAGAATGTAACCATGTTTCTTTGTCTTCAACAATTAATTTATCTTTTTGTTTTGGTTTGGTTTTGCATTTTGTTTTTGTCCTGGATTTTTACACAGGTTTGTGCATCACTCTTTTTGGACACATCAGAACAATTGAGTTTTGTAGAAGCAAAATGATGTACTACTGACTAAAAAGCTGTCAGGTTTTGATAAATATGCATTCTGCTCCAAAGAGCAAGGATCTGCTCTACTAGAACTCTTGTAATAAGCTGTGATAGCACATCCTACTTGCTTCCCAAGGAAAGCAGATTCTCTCAACCTGCTGGCAGGGGTGTTGATGTGTGTGTGCATGAGCAATTCTCTGTTGGGGCTGGAGGCAGAAGAGTTGGTCAGGAAGATTTCTTTGACTACAGAAGACATAGTTGGGTGTAGAGAAAGTAGTAAGGTTTATAGTTTCCAAGTGCCATAAGACTGTTTCTGATTTTTTTGGCTGCAGAGCAAGTCTTGAGCTGGCCAAAGGCCAGACCAGAGTGATTTCTTCATATCTGAATCCAATCTGTTCTGGAACTCTGCAGTATAGGCAAAGGATTCAGTAACCGAAAATGCAAAGGGCTTCTTCCCTCTACCAACTGTGAAGGCAGCCAAGTGCTAACTCTGCCCTCATAGCACTTAATGCGTTGATTAAAGATTATTATGGCATGAGGACAAATCTGAGGGAATACAGTAGGCCTATCTAGTTACAGAACAGAGGTAGCATTACCATGTCCTAGCATTTTACCCAGAAAATGGCAAGATTTCCTTTCAGATGACATGCACCTTTTTACTCTGGAAATAAGTATGTGTTAAAGTTAGTGATGAAGAGAAACAGAAAACAGTATCAAGGTAACCTTTTGTAGGTTGTGTGATATTTTATATTGTGGTGTTGAGTATTCATTCTACCTGCCAGTCTTGCCTTCCCTATATCCTCAGGTTATCACTGCTATAAGAACAAACTTCTCTAATGCATTAGTACTAATATATTCATCTACACACGTTTTTTTGAGGATTTATTTTCTGTGTATTTTCCTGGTGGGGAAAAAGAAGGTTCTTTTTCAAATTCAGTTTGGAGGATATTTGCAACAACCCAAAATCCATACGAAAATTCTGATTTCTTTTTTCTTTTTGGTAGCATTAAAACAGACTAAATCTTCTTAATGGTATTTTGGTATCTTTTCAAGTTGGAAACCATTCTATTTCTGATTAATTCATACTGCCACATGAGTCCTAGAGCTATGGAGATAAGCTGAATTCACCACACTACAATATCTGTGTTGTAAACCCAAGGGTATTCATGGGCTTTTCAAGTGAATGCACATTCATACGTGAAGTAGGCAACACACAGTGAATGAGTTACATTATGTGAATGTGCTCAACAGCTGAAAAATTAACTATGTCATGGATTTCAGCTTCATGGAGTGAGCAGCTGAATTTGACGGTGACACTGAAAGATTGTTCTCCTGTGTGCCTCAGTTCGATTCACTGGCCTGACAATGCCCCCTTCTTTGTGAATCCTTTGCACCTGTAGATGCACAACGCTAACAAAGGTCTAATTCTGCCAGTTAGCAAAATCCAAACTGCTGGCATGCCCAAGTAAGTAAGTGGAGCATTTTTTTTTTCCCTGATGTCAGTACTGTTTGCAACACTTATTGTATGCTGAAGAACGGTGTTAGACTGATGAATTCTTTGAAAGCTCAGTTCCAAGATTTTATGTCAGAAAAATATTCATGTTGAGTACAATAGCATCTCAAGGAAGTCACAGATAAAGTGCTATTCCTGGACTGTAACACTGTAAACTTGAAACCAAATAGAATGGTAACTGTTTTTCCCCCTTAGGCCACTTTGTGCTAAATTCTTTGCAAGATAAATAACAGCAAGCCACTAAATTAATACAACAGATTTCTCAGGAAGTCCAAGGTGATGTTCCCAAGTCAAACCACAGGAAATCCCTGTGGATTTTGCCATAGATTTTTCTGATTGATATACCCCCAAATAAATATTAAAACCAAACCCACAAGTTGTATTCTTCATGCTGCTTGAGATCTACGCTGAGCTGTCAGAATCTTAAAACAGTATGTGCTCAGGTTGTTTATGAAAAGAATAGTGGCTGTCACTGAGCTAAAGAAAAAAGGGAAATAACCATCTATCTGAAAGCATGAGGCTTGCTTCCTACTGACCAACTTCTGCCTCAATTCCGAGTTTAACTGTAAATCAGGGTTTCAAAAGGGAAAGGGAAATAAATCATTCCACACAGAAGGAAAACTAGCCCAAGTTTATATTCCAGCAGAAATGCCAACATCTCCTTGGAACTCATTTTTAGCAACAATTATACATGAAAACGCCACCGAGAAACCATAAATCTTCAAACTCTCTTGCACATCCTCAGAAGTGTGCAAGAATTTCTTGAAAGCCTCTAGAAGTCACGAGTGAGCCGCAGGGTCAAAATACAAATTCAGCTAAGATGCTGAAACATATTGCTGATTGTATGTTGAAAAGCGATGCATTCTGTGCTCTTGTTTGAGATTGGATTATGTACTTCAAACATACAAAAAAAAATAAATCAAGAAGCACTTGATTCAGCGTACAGCAGTCATCTCAGGTAGCAACGTAGCCTGGAAGCTAGGCTGTTGAATCCCTCTCTGTGTGATCAATGACGCAGTCCGAGACACAAAATGTCAAATGAAATAACACAGGATTCAAAAAAGTTCCTGCAAGGGCCCAGACAAAAAAAAAATGTGGACAAGCTGGAAGAGGCCGTGCAAGGACAAAAGAGAAGGGAAGAGGGTTTTGTTTGTGACTGCTGCCTGTTCAGGCAAACCTAAGTTTGAAGACTGTGTGGTTCTTGAAGTAGTATAGATTCTTTTTTTATATCAACATTTTTCCTTCAGGTACACAAATTCATAAAGAAAGACAGTTGACTAAATCAAATACATAGAATGCATCATGCTCTGGGCGCCCATCATGCCCACCATGGAAGGAGATTTGATTTCAGTAGTGGTGGTGGTACAGTGGCACTTTATTTAGGAAAAGTGATTTGTGAGGTACCAACATTTTAATTGCCCTTGCCAGCTGGCCAGCGTGCCATCCCTGCTGAGCTGAACATATCTAAAAGGGTATGCAGAACTGGGAACAGCTTTCCCTGTACAAATCTTATTCCCACTTCTTGAGCTGCGCTATTGGACTTAAAGGCCGAGAAGCATGACTGTGAAAAGCCTCTTCTTCCCTTCCACAATTCAAATTAAGGCAATGTACTGCTATCCTTTTCAGGCATACGAACACGTGGAAATCATTGTGATAACTTTTAAAGCAGTCTGAAGGGTGATGTTTACTGCCATTTTTCTCTTTCTTCTTTTAAGAGTCAGTTTCCAAATGAGACACTTCTATTTGACAAAGGCGTATTTGTACTATGTCAGAAGAGACTAAAATTAGTAGGAATAAAAACAAGGACAGCCCAGCAGTGTTGTTTACTTGATATAAATTGAGTCATTTTATATCTAAGTAGCTGTGGCCAGGGCACTTTGCAATGCCATAAGGCAAAGATAAAGTGCAAGGCAAAATGAAAAATGACACCTAAACCTAAAAATCACAACTATATGAGCCCAATAAGTGTGTGACCGTGGGTAAAGAAGATGATGAGGGAAGGGGAGGCATGAGGGATTAGCGTTGGAAATGCAAAAAAAGACATCATTGACATGAACCTTAAAACATTAATTCTGTCATTACTAAAAGCAGGCTGCAGACCTCTGAAAAGGTTTTTAAAAACTGAGAGGCTCCTGTTAGCAGTTATGCTCTAAGTAAGACAGGTAGACAGGAAGGCGTGAGCCCAGGAGATGTGCAGCCCTCTGCTCTCCATCTGTCTGTGACAGAACATGAAAGTAACCTCATTCAATAGGACCTTTGCTATGCATCTGCTTCAATGCTCTGTTACACTGGTCCAGGGTGCCAGGCCATTTCTTTTCAGCTGTGTTTCATTGAAGTCAGGGCTGTTAAAACCAAAGATGAAAAGGACTGCTGAGTCCCAGGCAGGCGAAGGATGACACCAGACCCATGGGGATAAGCTCATGGTGGCAAGAACATGGACAGCTGAGACATGGTCTGATCAGCAGCACATTGCCTCCTGAGGGGTGCCAATGAATCACATGAAAAAAACCACACTATCAGGTGGCCAGGAACGTGGTACAGCTCACAGAGAGAGGAAAACATGAACTGACTTCCTTGTAAAAAACACTGGAGTAGGAGCCTTTGTAAAATCAAGTCTGGTTCACGTTTCACTAGAGTACCAAGGAACCAGGCATCTAAACCTGACAGTACCTGCTCAGCCTGTCAGGGGAGCTGCCACTGCTGTTGACAGGGCCTCTGCCTTTCTGCTCTGCTTCTCTTCTTTTGGCTTGAAAAGATCTGGGGCAGGCACGTCTGGACTCTACATTTGTGAGGGTGTGGGGCATGGCAAACAACTCCGTTTCAGTCCCACCTCCTCCTTTCCTCCCAGTGCTGCTGCAGTAATGGATGGGCATGGGTGGAGAAGCAGACTAGCAAAAATTGTGAGAAAGAACTATGGTAGTTCAGCTTGGTTAAGTGTCAGGAATCTACAGGTACCTTATATATTCAATTTATTGTTGCTTTTATGGTCAGGAGCCAATTTTGCCTTAATGAAAACAAAGGTAAGCACTGAAGTTCAGAGCCATGCAAATGGAGATTAATATACAATTTTAAAAAGGTTATTTAACAGTTTCACTGCTTTAAAACCATAATGCTTTTTGATTTTGAACATTTTCAGGATTATTAGCTTTGCTCAGATTTAACACAAGAAATTTATACATATGAAATGGAAAGACAAGCATGCAAAAAATTATTGCAGGAATTGCATTGCAGAGTGAGGACTGTGTGTGGATGCTGAAAGACTCCATATATTTAAAGATAATCATTCTGGGGATAATGATGACTGAGTCATCATCACATACTGTGTGTCTGTGTGTGGCAACATAAGAGTAATAAATGTAGTCATAAGGCAAATCTGACTGAGTAATGAAGAGGCTGAAGAAGACGTAATAGCTGGAATAATGATGGCTGGGAGGGTTACTTGTTATGATAATCTGTGGTTGGCTTAATGAGGAACTAGCACAATAAAAGAGTCAAGATACTGCGCTATATCTTATAAATCAAGACACTAAGGAAAAATGGCCAACAGTGGCATGCAGGCGGATTTCAAATAGCTTATGGTACATAGTGCATTCTAGAGAGGCAAGTTAGAGCTAGCAAGGTGACAGGGTATCCTTCTTCCCAGAGCGTTAGCATCTGTGGCTTCTGCAAAGCGTGGCCAGCACACTTCATCTTCAGTGCGGGGAAGGGAAATGGGCCTTGGCACACCACAAGAGAAGCTGCTGACAGCCTGATAAAGGCAGGCTGTCTTGTTAATGGAAAAAGGGGTGACCCTGTCATACAGCTGTTGGTGCACCCTCACTGAGAGAGGGTTAGAAGTAAACAATGAGTTTCCAATTATGAGATGCAAAACAGCTTTGGAAAGGTGGCACTTCATTTATGGGTGTCTCAGGGAGAGTTTTGCCATTAATTTAGGAAGATTAAGCATTTATTCTACAGATGTTTATGAACCAAAAATGCTCCAGTGTTGAGCAATGGTTTAGCATGGATATCCTAATATGTCAATTATCTGCCTTGAACTTCTCAGTTAACAAAAGCAATGAAGCATGAGGTAACTCATTAGTAATTTTCTCTCTGTAGATAAATAATTTCCCTCTAGATATCAATGAAGTCTTTATTTTGGGCCCATGATAAGAGTGTCATGATGATTTAGTGACTTTCCTGAGTTGAATATATATTAATAACGGAAACGTTCGTTGTTTCTGAAAGTACTATAATTTAATCGACTTGAAATGTCTAAGAATTCCTCAATATCAATCAACAGTAATAGATTATCATTATCCATTAGTTATCACTCTCCTGTCAAAAGTAACTAGTGAAGAATATTAACGTTTGGGAACAACTCATCTTGTCTGTGACGAATATACACAGTTTTCCACTCCACGCAAGCCAAATATGACATTAGAAATAAGTTAGAGCATTGTCAGACCATGTGCAGGGTCTGGGATGTTGAAAGATCAAATCATAAAGCAGATCATTATCTGCAATGAGTTCCCCTTAACATTTCTCAAACAGGGACTAGGTTAATAGTTGACAGCTGTCGAAGGGAGCTGTCGGAGGGAGCTGGTGCAGGCATCTCCCCTTGCTGCATCTTCCATTCACAGCTTCTCACAGCTCTGAATGAATAATTGCACCTGAGAGCCTGGTTTTTGTGCGTGCTTGCGCCAAACTCTGTACCTTTCAGTTGTTATGTTTACTTGAACTGTTAATGAAACTGAAGATTTGCTGAGGAATCTGCAAGGTTGGGTGCCTAATGAACAGAATTCTTAATGGGCCATAAATCCAATCAAGATTTTCATACCATGTAAGCAAGCAAAGCAGTTTGTGGAAAACAAGAGCCTCCCTGAAAGCTACTGTTATGCAAACATCATCATACTCGGGGCATCCATTAAAGCAGCCCTGGAATTACAGCCTTTTGGCTTTACACAGGAAATAAAATGAGATCAAATCAGGAGGGTATAATACTGGTCGATTTGCAAGATAAAGATTAATAAAAGAACTCATTGTATGCTTTACACAGAAATTTTATGGTTACCTTGCTCTGTTTTTTTGTTTAAAGACCTTTTCTTAACTTTCCATGCCAGAACTATGATTCATTCACACAAAAAAGGTTATATGAGAGGCACAATTTTTTAGTTCATTCAGGCTCTTCCATTCAAAGGAGAGAAGCTTTTGTGAGATCCACCATTGTTCAGAGAGGGAATTAGTTTTATTAGCACTGTGTCATTCACAATGTGCCTTACACATCCATCCACCAGTTTCCTCATCTCATTTTCTTTTTTTCAATTTGTTAGTGTTTCTCAGTATGAATAAAACCTATTGTGTGCTTCCTATACTCTCACCCCAGGGTGGTATTTCCTTCTGACCAAGGACACAAGACCCTTAAAAAAAGAAAGAGAGCACACACTCACACACACACACACACACACAAAACCCAACACTGTGCTTCCAGGATGTCAGCATTACTGCCCAGTTTTACCATGAAAATCTTCCTGCCTCATCCTTTCCTGTATCTTTATGTGTTGTTCTTTGCACTGAACTAGCTTAGGAGCTTTTCCTAGAGCTTTTCTTTTCTTTGCCATCTGCATGGTCTCAGATGTAATTCTCGCATTTGGGAGACTGACCATTGAGGCTGTTTGCTACAAAGCAAACCTTTATTATTATTCACAAATCCTGGTAGGATCACATGAAGCATGGGGTGTCTCCCTGTTCCCTGGCAAGCAGAACCAAGCAGCCACAGCCAGCCTGCTCTGCTCTTGTCCTCGCTGATCCAGACAGCTGGAGTGGGAGGACAAGATGCCCATGTCTCCTGGCAAAGGATGCTGCCGTCATATCACTGGTGCCCAAAATAGGCTGTAAGCACAACTTAGTTATCTCAGTATAAGTAAACAAGTAAGACAGTTCTTTTTACATCAGAAGTGTGATCACATCAGCACTCACACGTAGGTGACAGAGTTCTGTATTCCATCAAATACATAGCAAGCATGTGTAATAATCTGAGGTTTATTCTCATAAATTAAAAGTTCAGGAGAACCTGCTAGTGACCATCTCTGTGACTGTCTGCATATGGCATACTGTAAGTTTTAGTCAAATTAATTGGGGCAGGAGCATCTGTTCCAGAAGGAAATTAATTGATTTTAAAATTTCCTATCCTGTAGAAACCAACAAGCTAAGCAGGCTTGGACAACCCACGTATTTAGTGAATTGTGCCCTGTTTCTCATCTGAAGTTTTCTGTTTTCAACACCAGGCCACTGACTGTTGTTATTGCCATTCTTTGCAGAATGAAGAGCCTTCAAACTCCTGTTCTCTAAGTCAGTAGTTAGTCTGTGATATCATTTCTTCCTTCTTTTTAAGTAAAACTGGTGGAGCTCCTGAATAATTTCACAATTCAGCATGTTTTCCCTCTCACATTCCTTGTTTTTTGGTTTTTTTTCCTGAACTTTCCTTATGTTTTCAATATCCTTCCTAACTAGGGTGCAGGAAATGGAGAGCCCACTTTGGCAATAGTCTTGCATGATGAAGGATGAATAGTCTTGCGTGAATGCACCTTCCTCCTTCTCCTCTTTCTGCTTTGCCTCTTGGAGACTGTCCTGGTTCTACAGCCTCTGATCACAACTTGTTTGGACCGATGGTTGCAGCATGGGCTATTGAATAGCAGTGGGCATACTTTTGGATGCTCAGATATTTTTCAGGGTCTTGGCGTTGCATTCTATAAATGCAACCTATACTCTGCAGGTATGGGCTATCAATTTCATCCTTGCCTGAGTGAAAACACCCATGGATTTCTTGTGTCTGTGCTAGTACCTGATTTTTTGCCACCTTTAAGTATCTCAGCCACAATTTCTTCTTTCTTTCTTTCTTTCTTTCTTTCTTTCTTTCTTTCTTTCTTTCTTTCTTTCTTTCTTTCTTTCTTTCTTTCTTTCTAAATCATTGATGAAAGTGTTCAGTGGAAAAAGAGTCAGGAACTGATCTTTGTGGGACCTCTTTCTGAGCACTGCTGAGTAACTCTCCATTTCCACATGCCTTTAGGGAACTGTCAAACAGCTTTTTATCCATACTGCTAGGAGAATAGCATTAATTTTGACACTATTCATGGCCCAGTGGAAAGGAACACATTCCAGGACTGCTGTATTTGACCAGAACAAAGTTGAATCTGCAGCTGTATTTGAGTTTTCATGGGATTCAAATAACAGACAGCTGGCTGGCCATCTCAGCCTGTTTCAGCTTAATATTTCCATGGGTTCTTTGAAAAAGAAAGGCAGACCTCTGGAGTGATGTGTTGCCAATGTTTTAAGTCAGAGGTCCCATAAAATGTTCCCAGTTTGGTGGGATAAATCTAAATTTAAAAAAAAAAGAGAGAGAAAAAGGGCTGCAGAATTTTGTAATGTATTTTAACTCTTTGTGCATTTTCCTGTAATACAAGACATCGACAGCATGGCAGAAAAGCCTGTCTTAGACATAGTGCAAACAGTTATAATCTGCTTCTGATAAATACATTGAGGATATTTGGAGAGATCAGTTTGTGCACTGGTGGATGTGTTTTTGGGGTTTGTTTTTTCCCTCTGTGAAAACTGAGAGTGGGAGAGGGGCAGGTAGAGGGGTAAGGAGTTTCTAGTCAGAGTTCTATACCGGGGCAAAAGGGAATGCCCTGGGTACCACCCATCTCTTCCAGTACAGGTTCTTTCTCAGCACTTGGAGAAAGTGTTTGTGTGATGGGTTTTTTTAGTGCTGTCAAATGACATCCTGCAATGCATCACTGGGTTAGCCACAACCACAGCCAGGGATGAAAGGAAAAAATGCTTGGCTATAAAAAAAACCTCTGGTTCTCACACTTCTCAGCCAAAATGTTGTGACTGGGGCTATACATGCTAGAATGAGCAAATTTTGGGGTGGGAAACACTACTAATAGGTCAAAGCAGCATGTAGGTGTGCAAATGTTATGTCAGGTGGTTGGGACATTCCTTTTTTCTGTTGTAGCTAGCAACAGGACAAGGGGTAATGGGATGAAGCTGGAACACAAAATGTTCCATTTAAACATAAGAAAAAACTATTTGTGAGGGAGCCCTGGCACAGGCTGCCCAGAAGGGTTGTGGAGTCTCCTTCCTTGGAGGTCTTCAAGACCCACCTGGACACGTTCCTGCGTTACCTGATCTAGGTGGACCTGCTGGAGCAGGGGACTAGATGATCTCTAAAGGTCCCTTCCAACCCCTACCATTGTATGATTCTATGATTCTGAGAAATCCAGCCTGGGAGTCCTGCATTTGACTAAGTGACTCCCAACTGAGTGGAAGATATCTTTCTTGAGCTGAGATTGTCTGTCGTGTATGAGAATTATTCCTAGCTTGAAGCATAACAATCCTTGAATCATTTTTATACAAAAAAATTCAAATTTTCCCAGAGAATAGAGGATAGAGAGGCACTGGGAACCTTCTTGAAAACAAGTCAACAAAAAAGTCAGCATTTAGACATAGATGGATGAAAGCTGAGAAGGCCTTTCCTTCCTCACCCAAGTTACCACTTGAGATCATTTATCTTAATTTTGTAATTGTGAGATTGACAGCTACTAACCTTGGCACACTGGAGTACTCACGTAAGAGGAATACTAATCTCCTCCTCATCTGAGAGAAGCAATGAAGGAAGTTTCCTATCAAATGTCCACTTGTCAGGAAAGACAGCAAAATTAAATACATGGAGTAGCTGAACACGCTTCAGTTTTTTTCTCTTTCTTTCTAAAACATACAAATATCCTTCCTCTTTTGCTGTGAGAACACAGGCTGGTTCATTTGGGGAATAGATTACTATGCAATTGCAGCTACCAGGGTTTGGTTGGGGTTTTTCTTTTTCCAAAAGAATATAGCGCCTATTGCTCACCTATAACAGATAAAATTGCTCTTTGCAGCAAGTAAAACCAGATTTGGCACATCACTCACTCGTACAACATTTCTCTGCTGCTTGCTTGTCCCACGCACTAGATACATGTGTGTCGGTTGTGCTCGCGTCATCTTTAAAAGCCTTAATGACTGACTCATTTTTGCACGGCATGTGGTGAATGTAGGCTGGACTTCTGCGGGCTCTGGGAGCCAGGGAAAAGGAGGAGGCTGCGGTGAAAGAATGGCTGCAGGGAAGCAAGCACCAGGAGGGCAGAGGAATGGGCACGGTTCACCCCATTGGCGCTATTTCTTATTTCCCCCTCCCATTTTGGCCACTCTGTGTATATCGCTCGCAGCCAAGCATTCGTTTCGCAAACAGATGAGCTGACGGAAAACCACGCTGCCTCCAGCTGAATGCCATGACTTCTCCAAGGGGAATTACCATCTCCTCTCCTGCTTCTGCCAGCAAAGACACAGAGACACAGTAAAAGCATATCATCAGGGCTTGAGGATTGCTCTGCAGTTGTCTAGTCCTGGCTGGTTGCACTAACCCAGGTGACTTAAGCCAAGCCAAAGGAGAGAGCACACACAGAGGACATACTCATAGCTGTCACAGTCACAACTGCAGTACAATATTGGTCACTATTCTCTAATATATTCTCAGTCAGGAAGTTGCTTGGTTGTTTTGGGGAGCGTAGCATCAGCCATCACATCACACGGTGTCCCAAGAGGAGCAGCGTCCTGTTTCCTGTCCCAGCCTTCCTTAGTATCATCATCCCTTTAACAGTTGACCAGCAAAAAAGACAACTATTCTTTTTATTCAGATGTCCTTGTAAAATTAGACAAACTGTGCCAGAGTCAGTGCCTTGCAGAGCCAACCTCTGACTCCTGTAAAACAAGGTATTTGGACAGGCGGCTCCAGCAGCAATGCCTAGGTGTGAGTGAAAAGTCAGACAGATCAAACCTCTCAATTTACATGACTTTGAAACAGAGCCCAGTTAGTTTGCCCATAATGGGCTCTAAAAAAATCAGCATAAGGTACCAACTTTCTGCTTCTCCCATGCATCTATTGTGCAAGTGCTGTATCATTGCTAAGTGGTTACACTGTTTTGGTGGACAGGGGGCAAGGCACCTCTGAGCATCCCCCATGAGATTGGCATCTCTCATGAGACTGGCACCTTCCATGCTGACATACAGCAGGTGCCACCTGGGCAGAAGCTGGGCATGGCTTGGTCTCATGTTTTTGCTAACACACCTCAGCCCATGTTGCAGGAAGCTTGTTTTCAGGATGATGGGACAGACATCCTGCTTGGTTTCTGGCTTCCCTCCTGCAGCAGTAACAGTATCAATTAATATCAGCCAGTTAATTAGTGATGGTAGGCCAGAGGACACCGACAACCTTTCCTTTGTAGGTCCTTCAGAGAACAGATTCATCCCAAGTGGGTCAACCAACTGTGCAGCAGATGGCTCCAGCTTTCCCTGCCATCCCACCTTTGCTGTTGCTGCTGTGGCTGCTCAGCACTGCCCAACCTGGTGTCCAGCACCACCTTCTCAGCCTGTCATTCAGCCACATAGAATTTGGGGTAAGATGTTCATTTATCAGCTTATTTTTGGAGGTTGTAAAAAGCAACCATAAATACTCACACTGCAACTATATTTTGCCAACTCACCCCCCACCAAAACCCAACCCTGCAGGGAGTGAATTCCTTCAAGTGAAATTTCTAAGCAGTTGAATAGATCAATTTAAAGCCATTATGTACTGCTGCAATAACCTGTGCACAGTTCTGCTTTATGATATATAAATATTACTTCAAATAAAGCTAATCTAGCACCTCATTTGTCTGCATTGATTACACAATTAAAGTACCAAATGCAGTCTGGGAACACCTGGGGTCAGCTCCAAGGGTTGCCATGGGCTTTGCCATGCCAATCTCTTTGCACATTCACCTTGTCTTTTACTTAAAGTTTGTTGTGTTGGCTCCTCCTAAGCTGCCAGAGAAGGTAATGCCCTCACTTTGCTTGTACCTAACTGGTGTTTTTCTTTTATCCCAGGATTTGTTCCCTTGACTTTTTCAGACTCTATGTTCTTGACAGCGATGTATCAGGTGTAGGCAAAGGCTTGTACAGCAGAGCTCTGCTCCTTGAGCTGCTCTGTGCATCTATGTGGCAGAAACAAGGATCAAGCTCAGTTTCAAAGTGTGCTACACAACTGCTGGTGAAATATTAGGTCTGAAATCATCGTAGCTACAGCTTCTTTCCACAACATGTTTTTGTACACATTATATGAAGCCAGTCACAGAGAAAAACATCTTTCCTTCACCAGATCTAGTGTTGTCAACGGTGAACAGCCAGGCTTTTCTGGCTCCGATGCGCGTACCACCACCAGCGAGGTCAATGAGAGCCAAGCAAAAACCAGCACTGGCTGCACCACATCATGCCCAAACACGGCTGTTTGAAGAACAGTGATCTCATTCTTCAGCTGCTTTGAAACTTCTAGAGCCTAACAAGCTTTAGCTGCTGCAACTCTACTTCTCAGAGGAAGGAATCATGAAACTTCTTTTATTTGTGTCTCCAAGAGCAAGGATTTATTATAATGCAGAACTTTTATATATTCATAACAGCTCTCCACCCATCTTTCCCACAGAAGAGGGCTGCGTTTCTGTGGGTTTTGTTTCTGCATTTTGCTTGTAAAGAGGCTTGACTGTTGGGGCTCAGGTGGGTGCTGTGGGGGCACAACACTTTCCAGCTGAGACTGGTGTGTGGATCTCATCAGGATGGTGGGTTTCTAGGCTTTGAAAATCTATAAGGAGGAGAAATCCAGTTAATCACATGCTAGAAGCAGAGGCTTAAGATCAGGCACCAGTCGTAACTTGCTTGTTAATTCACATTCTCAGAGGAAAGTCCTTTTATCTGGATAAGCTATACTTAACTGCTCCACTTCATAGAACTGGGAGTCGAGAAGCTCTCCCCGCTGGCAAGGCACCGACATAGGCTTCACCACCTTTCATGTGTTTCAGACCATCTTTCATTTACTCTCGTTTGGCTGGTGTGAGCTACCTGCTTCAGGTGAAGGCCAGGAGGAACACAAGCATCTGACAATCTACTTCCCACATGGTGAGGCTACTTCTCTTTCTGCGGGCTTACCTCTTCAAAGGGGCAAAGAAGTCAGAGCAGTAAAGTTGAAATTAAATAGGCACTGTTGAAACGTTGCTTTCCTTTGCTTCCCAACGTGTCTAAATTCTCCAGTTTTGAATTCTGAATTCTCCAGTTTTCTCCTGAAAAAGTGGTCCAGTCTTCAAAGTTGAAAGTCAGCAGCACTGATTAGATCTCCTGACAGGCAGTGCAGCAGAAAAACAGCCCTTATGGTCTTACCCCAGTGGTTCCAGCATCGTTACCTCACTTGGGTGGAGCATCCCCAGGCTCTCATGGCCATCATCTGGGGAGGCTGTGAGCTTGGCTTCCTCAACAGGTCTCAAAACACACCATGGTTTGAGAAACTGGGTAAGCGTCAGAAGAAACTGAGCACAAGCCAATGCATAAGAAGCTGTTCGCTTGCTGCAGTGATTAACCAACCGTAAAGTATGTTTCTGTGGTGATAACATCACACAAAATTAGGAGCAGGAGCTTGACACAGGTTTAAAATGATGAGGAAGAAACCGTAATTTTTGAAACAGAGCTGTTCTGCTCCAGTGCAGGAGGTGGGAGAGCTTTGCTGCCCCTGCTCTTCCCTCACATTTGAGTGTGATGAAAGCAGGAATCACATACTGGGCATAAACTGTGAATTTCTGGTTTTGAAATGCCTGTCCGAGTCTGCATCCAACCACTTCTCTCTGTCCTAAGGCCTCGTAATTACAAAATTTTCTCTATGGCTGGGAAGCTGATACAGATGAACTGCTGCTGAGTGGATAATGGCAGGCATATTTGCCTCTGAGCTATTGGCAGCCAAATTATCACTTGACCCACAGCACCTGAAAAGACCTCGCCAAGTTTTCTTCTTACTTGCTTGTGGATGCAACTCCTTGATTGCAGAAAAAAACCTTAATCAATGAAGGCAGCAGCAGCACAAAGTGTGTCATGTGAGATCAGATTCAATTTCCGTCAGGAGGGGAGAGGCTGTGGGAATCACTGCTTTTACAATACCGTGACTATGCCAAATGCAAAATTTCATTCCAGGTCCACTCCAAATCAAAATGCTTCTGAGTTCTGGACAGATATAAAGGACTTTTCAAATCAAATTAAATACTATATTCGTCCCCCAAATGCTTTCTTAAATGCATTTTTTTAATCATAGCAATGGGTTAGGCTTGCCACACCAGGGTGGGGTGATGGAGTGTCGCATTCAGCAATGTGGTGGAAATGGTAGGAGGATGCAGAGCGACCAAGGTTCTGACCTGAAGTAAGAAAAATAAATAAAAGAAGGAAACTGAAAGCACGTCACATCTCAGAAGTATGTCCTGACTGCTGGGAATGCCTCTCCATCCTGCATGATTTTCTGACTGGCAGTTACACAAATTTTTCTCAAGTTTTCTCTCAAGCAGCAAGCATTTCCCAGAATTCACAGATAATTCAGTCTGGCTGAAATGGAATTTTTCACTGCCAAAATCTTGATCCAGGCAAAGACATAATTCTGAAGCAACAGCAGGTATGATGCAGAAGTCCGCCTGACTGTGCCATACAGAGGCAATAGAGCCCATCAAATGACCCCAGGGACATGCAGTGCGTGCCTTCCCCTTGCCTGTGGATGTGATTACCCATTGTCAGTCCTATAGTGTATTCATCTCAGAACTGCAGAACCTCTTTGTAACAAAGACAAATATATATTGTATTTCTCCAACTAAAAAGAGATGAAGTTGGCAATTTATAATGTTGGAATGCAGCTTCAGCTGAGTTTGGTGGATTGCAGAGCTTTATCTTCTTTATTTAAAATTTTACTCATTGTGGCTGCTTCATTCTGAGCTAATTTTTCAACTGACCCTCAGAAGATGGGGAATCATTTTCAGCCTTTCACAGATTTGGTCTCTTATCATTTTTTGAACTGGGGATTTGGAGATATAATTATTTTAGTGTGTTTTTTAATCTGAAAATTAAATTTGTATTTATTTTATCAATAAAAGGACTAAAGAGTTCCTCAGAGGGAAAGCTTTGCAATTACAGAACCATACAGCAAGAACACAGCGTCAGAGCTGGTTTGGGAGAAGCTGTCTTTGAGCCAACTCTAAGATCAAGATTGTTGCCATATTCATTTTTGGAGGCCTCCTCCATTGATTTTTCATTTGTGAATTCATTAGATTGAAAGCCCACAAAGTGCAGATGTTAATTACCATCAATGGTCTGGTTTTGAATTCTTCTATTTCAGACTAAGTTGATAATTCAGCTAAGTATCTGAATGGCTGAGGCTAGTTAATACCAGCCTGCTGCATTGCCTTTTGTTTCTTCTCTAGAAGGCCTTTGTGAAGAGAAGCAAGGGCACATCCACTGGTTACCCTCAGCTTTTTTTGGGGGTAGGATGCCAGCTTTCCCATTGATATCTGTCATATTTTCATTCTGGGGCATTTAAGCACAACAGAGTTGTCTTAACAGAAGTAACAACCTTACATTTTCCATCAAAACAGATGCAAAACCAGTTGATTCAGGCAGCAGAATAAAATGGTCTTTTCTGCCAGTGATTTAGGCAAGTTTTCTACCGTTCGATATTCAAGGACAGGGATGCAGGCAGATACAGCTGTATGACGAGAGCTCTTGTTCTTCTGACAAGAGGCCTCCCCCTACAAAAAGAAGTTATTTTAATGTCATGGCTTACGGTTTTTAAATCACTGTTGAATGGCAGTAATAGCTTGTGCTGAGAGTTATCTTTTTTTTTTTCCTTTCGTTTTTGGGGTTTTTTTCCCCCTTTTATTTAAAACATACTGAGCCACAAATGTATAACAAAGGGTTTCATGACAGAAGAAGTGACACAAACCCAACAACCTGATCTTCTCTGTGAGCCGGCAAGACAAGGCTTCACAAAGAAAGACTCGGGAGTGAACAAGATTGAACCCAGTGCTGTAACCCAGGCAGTGACAGCTGTGGCTGCTCTCTAGGCTCATCACAAAGACAACCTACCCTCCGTTGGCATCAGAGTAAAGACCTTAGGAACTGCAGATTCTCTCCAGGCTCTGTGGCTCCAGCACATCCAAAACTAGAGCTCTGACTGCTGGAGATGCCCCATCTCCACAGCTCGTGATGGCTGCAGCCACTTTACAGGGTACTCTGCAAGGTGGCATGACACCTTTGTTCCCTGGTTGTGCTCCAATTCAAGTGTTCATGTTTTGGCTGAAGGTTACTAACCTTCCTTTTCTTTTTCCCTCTCTCACAAAAGGGTCCAGGTGCAGCTTCCAGCCTATAACTGAGCTCCCATCTTCCCCCTGCCGCAGTGGCTTCTTTATGGGGGTGAAAGAAACAATTTCTGAATACACTGAGCACTGAAGGATGCTCCTGGGTGAGACATTTGATAAGCCTGTTGTTGGTGCACTCTGCCATGTAATTGCCCATATTTGGTATTTTTAAATGACTAGTTGGAAGTTTGAGAAAACTTAAGTAAAATTTGTTTGCTAATGAAGATCAGTAAGATGTGAGAACTGTGACCTTGATAAAATTTTCCATTTTTAAATGTTTCTGGTACAGCATATTTATGCTTAGTTGCAAGGAGTGCCTAGGGAAGGGTGCTATGAAACTGCCAGGCATTAGCAACCAGATAATCCAACATTCTGATATTTTGTGCTTGTGCAGCCCACAACGTCCAGAGGTCACAAAACACCTCAAACTTCAAACTACTCCTGCTCCTCAGATTAGAAGAGAAAGAGAATGTGCTAAAAATTAGTGAAAACATTTCTTGTGCATTGTTTTCTCACATTTTAAACCTGCACAGTGTTTCTTCTCCCCAAACAGTATGATAGTTCAGGTAGATTTCTGTGCCGGCAGCCACAACACAGAAGATATGGAGGAATTCAGGATGCTTCTTTGGTGTAAGAGGTACAGTGCCTGAACATGTCAGTGGTTATTTTTGATGTCTCGGCTCTGACACAGTGCCAGTCAGGAGACAACCCCCGCCACGAGCACCAATGGAGGGCGTGTGGGTGCTGTGGTAGCCAGTCTAGGGTTGCCCACGGGTCCCTGCAGTTCCCTAGATGTGCCAGTGCTGCGGCCCCGGGCACTGTCTGTAGCAGGGAGGGAAAGGGAGGTTGGGGCAGTCTGTCAGAGCCGGGTACACTGGGGTGAGTCATGGCAGACGACGATAGCGTGCCTTTGGACTTACAGTGTCGCCCAAGTTTGCTAATATACGATGACAAGAGTTTCAGGCTTGTGTCGACAGGCACTTTATAATCATGTTGCTAGTATTTTGTCTTCAGAATAGAAACGAAATCTCAAAAAGCATTATATTTTGCTAGCCTGGTTGTTCTTCCAGCATGGGTCATTACCAAATCACTGCATCACCATCAACATGCCTGAAATATTTTGCTTGCTTCAGTTACATTTCTCTCGAGCCCTGACTGGCTGTGTGTGCCAGATAACCAAAGATACGCCTGGAGCTTTGCTTTAAGAGCAGAGTTAACTCATATTGTGTAGGCTGAGGTGTTCTAGCTTCTGCATACTATTGCTCATGCCTTACAGTCCTTGGAGTCACCTTGCTGCCTTACTCTACGGATTTTTTTTGAGTGCTGCAGTGCTGTTTGTTACTAAGTAGAGTGCAAGACTGAAGATTGCTTTAAGGAGGTGGTTGTTTTAGCTCTGGAGCGGCAGCATCCAGACCCTATTTAGATTTTTTGTCTGGTTTCTTGTCTTCAACTGTAGTTATGCAGAAAGGAGCTGTTTACTTATTTTGCATGGCTCCCAAATGTCATTTAAGCCTTATTAACAGGAGGGTTGCTACCTCCCAAATTTCTAATTAAGGTCTTCCCTTCAGTCTATTAGCAGTGCTTTTGTGGACATGTTCTTTAATTAGTTCTGACTTTCTGACTCCGGTGCAAAGTAGTTTTTAACTACTGTCTGCAATGCCCACGAGTGGTGAGTCAACCTATTAAAAATTAAAAATCAATTTTAGTTTCACCAAATGAACCGAGTGCTATTTCATCTTATTTTCACTATCACAGCGTCTGAGAGTCCGGGTGGTGACGAGAACTTTACAAGTAGTAGAGGAGCAAAGACAAACACCTCACCGGCCTTGGGCGAGAGAGAGGTTGTGCCTCCGTGGCCCTGCCAGAGCTTCATCCCAAGACAAGCAGGGGATATGCAGTGGGAGGAGACTAAAGATGAGCACCACACACAACGAGGATGCTGAAGGCCTTGGGTTTTGATGTCTGCTCTGACGCGGGTGTTGAACCTGAGCCTATTCACCAGCAGCTCAGAAGGAAGGAGACCCTACAGATGCTCTCCTTTCTAGTTATGCTGCTCTGCAGAAGCATCCTCTTTGTTCACAGCCCTGTGGAAAACCTGTATTAGAGACCTCAGGCAACAAACCCATCAAGTTACTGTCCAATCCAAGCTCAGGCTACATTTAGCTGAGTCCATATCTACCTTTTGAGGGTACACCCATGTCCTCAGTGCCTGGACACCCAGCCTGGGTCGAGTGTGTCTCAGGGTTCCTATCCTGGGTGTCACAGGAGTCTGGGGTCACACTACATCAAATTTCAGATAATTGCTTCCATCCACTAAAACCCATTCCGCTCCACTGATGCTCTTGTACTTCTTCAGGAACCTAAATTAGTAGCACAAGGAAGTCCTTGTGCTGGCTGGTGACTAGGGCAAGGACATGCCTGAGCCTGGGCATGGGCAATAAGAGGAAGCTGGGGCCATGAAAGGCCCCTGTGATCCCTCATAGTGATTGCCTAGTATTTCATCCACTGTAATGAGTGGACACCAGTGTGTACAGAGGGGCTAAAGAGGGAAGGGCATCCATCTGGAATGAGGAAGAGGACAGCTTCCCTAGCACATATGTGGAAGTTCACATCAAGATTTGCAGCCCTCAGACAAGGAAAATTTTGAGGCACAAAGCCATAGCTGAGCCCTTTGTTCATGCTGCCACAACCGGCTGCACACCGGTTCAGGAATCTGTTCAAAGCCACTTGCAAGATCAAGGCCTTCCTTTGTAGTCCATTTGGACCAAAGATGATCTCTTTTTCATACAATGATTCACATCTCTGTAGCCATTGCAAACAAAGGAACTGATTACAGCCCACTGAAATGTCCATGTGAAAACTTTGTTGTCTCAGTCTGGATGTTCACCTTTGTGTTCAGGCTCGCTTTTCTAAGTGCATGCATAATTATGGATGTACTCATTAAAAGTATTTCCCACCGTGTCAGACAACTCTAAATAGATATTAGAACAGAAGGTCATTCAAACCAATGTGCATAAAAGGTGCAAAAAACATTCGTAAAGAACAGGTCCACAGGAGTCTAATTGCAGGGCATATTTTGAAAGAGATTAATTTATCATTTTGGAGATACAGTTTTCAATTAAAAAAAAAACCACAAAAACCACAGTCTATATTGATTCTGTGTTAACTGAAACTAAAGATAAGGTCAGTTTCCACAGTTTAAAATGTAAGGATTGTGTTGTGCATATCATTTAAAACCTACTAGAGCACGCTAGATGCTCTTTGAAAATGGTAAGTTATTCATAAATACTGACAAATTGTCAACATTTCATACTTGACTAGATAGTCCACTGCAAGTAGAACAAAGAAAGCATGACCTGAATTGTTTTCTGGACCATGGCACTATTCTCTAAATATTTTTGCTTTCAAAAAATAGCATCCAAGTAGTAAAAATTATGCATCACCAGATTATGAATTGCTGCAAAAGAAGATTTAATTCCAAGGCCTTTACTGTAATTCTCACTGAATGCTTTTCCTAGGATGAGGGCCAGCGAGGAAGGATGACTTTCAGAGTTTGATTAATGGATTGGAAGAAAATATAAAAAGGAAGACTTTAGATGCATTTGACATTGGAGAATGTTTTGGGTGAAAGAACCTGAAGCTGGGGCCAGCTGGCCAAAAGTTAAAAATACATACTGAAAGGATAATTGAACAATGGAACAAGTTGCTCCATCAGGTTGTGTAGTCTCTTCATCCGAGAACGCTTCCAACACCCAACAGGACAAAGCAACTTGATCTGAAGGCAGTGCTGACCTTGCTCTGAGCAGGAGGTTGGACTAGAGACCTCTTCAGGTCCCTTTTCACCTGAGTAATCTGGTTCTTCAGAGCTGATGGGTCTACCATAGTTCAAAGTTGAAGTGGCCTCATAGAAAAACCCTTAATCCCAAACACCCAACAACATCAGTTCAAAGTTCACCAAGTCTGGCCACCTCAGAACAACGTGGAGCTCATAGCCAGGACAGAGGAGCATCACCCCTTACCACTTCAGGATCAGTCCATGGCAAGAGGAGCACAAGCTGCCCATCTACAATGCCTGTAGCTCCATTGTTCCTGTCTGCCTACATAAAATGGAACAGACCCTAGAGGTGACCTCTTAATCAAATGGCCTGTTCATTGAGACCATTTCCTTCCCATCAGTGGTAGGGAAAAGCTTCCCTGAGAGGCACAGAAGCAGAGCTCACAGGGCTGCGCTGGTGTCTGCACATCTCTGGAAGCCTCCTCCATTGGATGGAAGACACAGCTCTGGGCTCGGGGCCTCTTGTCCTGGCTCTGCCTCTGCCCCCTTTGCTTTGGTTTACTTCATGGACCAGCACCTGCACTGTTGTGGTCTCGCTTAAGACTTATTAGAGCAGAGAAACCCACACAGCAGATGCCAACTGAGGATCACCCTTAATGGCAGAGTCCTCCAGGCCCTCCATCTTCCTCATCGCAAAGGGACAGTGCCTTCACATGCCAGCATGTGAACACAGCAACACATCCATGGTCCAGAGCATCCCATCTCAGCATCTCATGGTAGCTGCCAGGGATGGGGCTGGCTGGGGTTCTGATCAGACCTCGTGCAGCTCTTCAGCTCTTCAATATCAGGCATGGTGTTGACAAACCACCAGGCATGCCAGGTGTCCAGACCTCCAGATGTTACATTGCTCAGTCCACAAGAGGGATGACTGCCTACATCACAGTGGACACCAGCATCGCTGCAGGCAGGATTTGGTCCAGCACACATTAAACAAGTCCCTGCAAGTAAGGGGAAAAGCCCATTCACCACCTCCCCTGCTACCTGCCAGCCACTCAACCCAGCACTGTGGCTGGTTACTCAAGGGCAGGTCACAGGGAAGTTTTTTATTGCATCTCAAAAGAGAAAGTCTAATTTCCTCACATATCCAGCAGAACATCCCACCCATTTTGCAAATCCTGTGGCAGTATTAGTCATTTATGACTATCAGCAATGCTTTTCCAGGCCTCCCTTCACAGCTGGTAACTAGGAGAGAATAAAAAATAACGCTGTGAAAGAAACGGTTTGCGTTTCTAAATCACAAACATCACCATTGTGTTATGCTAACAGATATCATCTTTATTTTTAGGCGATTTAATCAATTTGGATGCCTTCAGATATATTTTGTTCAGACCAGCTCGCTCTAACTTACCTCCAAATTCTGGTTGCCATGGTGTAACAATGATTTCTCTTCTAGTTAAAAATAAACATTCAGCAACAAATGTACTAGCCAAAAAAAAAAAAAAAACCCACCAAACAATCAACCCCAAACAACAAAAAACTCTAAAAAAACAAACCACCATGAAAACAAAGCATCTGCCTATGCACCAATTCACCTTACCCTGCATTGCTACTGCTTGGGCATCTGTTATACAAGGCCCTGGACAGATGTTCCTCACCTTGAGGGTAAATACTTACACACTCTGATATTCTGGCTAATGAAAGGCAGACAATTGCCTAAAACATTGCAAACGTTTTAAAAATAGCATTAAAATCAAGTGCCACAAGACAGACTGCCTGTCCTAAGTCAGGCAGAACTGCCTGTCCTCAAAGCCTCTGTAACTCCTCGTCTCTCGTTGGGAGAAATCTTTCCTTTTGTTGGTATGAATTAAAACATGGGAGAAAATCCTCCTCCTCTTGAGAGGCTGATGAGGAGATGGAGGGAAGAAAGAGGGGGCACAGGGTGCTCCAAGGCACCTCGGCAGGGTGGCAGGGGATGGGAGAAATCCCACAACAGCCTAGCACAAAGCCCTTCACCTGTCCTGGGGAAAAAACTTCCTACTTCACAGCTGTATGTTTTGCCCCAAACCAAAGTGGTACGCTGCATATTTAACAATAAAATTCAATTAATGGACCAAAAGAGGAACGAGTCACCTATGAGCATCTCCATTGATTTGTAAGAGTTAATTTAGAGGTGTGGCAGGCTACAGCAGTGCTCAGCTCATTAAAAATATAGTGCTAGTAAGTGCAGGAAGGCGTTTTCTTTTACTTTTGATTACAAAAAAACTTCTTCCTTAAAGTCTTACTGTGGGCACTTTCCAACAGGAAGAGAACAAGTCTGGCCAGGTTTGTCCTGCCCTGCCCTGGTGCCTCTCAGAGCAAATGAGTTGGTAACCTCCCTGCAGAGCCCTGGAAAGAAATGCTTCAGCTTCAAATCCTAGTAGCACACCTGCACAAAGGTGCAGAGGAGAGCACACAGCTTGCACTTCTCCTTGCTACCAAAATGCCTGCCAGTCAGCCCCAGAAAACACAAGGCAAAATGGTAACATGGATATTGCTGAAGTTCAGTTACAGAAACAAGATCGAAGCAAAGTGACTTCTCTCCACGAGTTTGTGGAAGATGACCAGCCTCTTACCTAATCTGCCCATGTTTGCTGAGTCACTACATCTGCTGGTCCTCATGCTCCTATTTTACACAGCCTATGAGGCTGATCTTTGCCAGGTTCTTTGTCTGTTTTTGTAAACAGCCACTAAATAAAGCAGAGAGAAGGACTCCTGTCCCTAAGGGTGACTGGGACTGTCTGGCTGCCATCCACACAACAAAGCACCCTGGCCTTGCGTCTCCACTAGACTGCTGTCATCAGCACCCTGCTTACAGCTATATACATATATGTATAAAAAAACATATCTTTAATGTCCCTTTCCTCTTTTGTAGTTGCTTTAATATCAGAAAGGTTAATGTCTGTGAGCGCTCACTTGTGAACCTGCTTCCCCAGCTCCCACAGTGACAGCCAGCAGGTTAATGCTAATGGCCACACAGTTAAAGACTGGCAGAGTTGAGGCAAAGAAAGCTCTGTCCTCTGAGGCATATGTGTCAGGGCTGGGAAGTTCAGTGGGTATTTTCCAACTCACAGCAGAGGCATATGCTTTCAACATGCTTGTGACGGGTGCCCAGTCCACCTCTGACAAAACCAGATGGAGCATAGGAGCTTTCTGTCATCAACAGCTCTTTTAATCCAAGAGGTGCCCTGGGGCTCACCATTGGTGAGAGATCCTAGCACAGTGGGCTCACTAGCTGAACTCCTTGTATTACCTGTTGCTAGCGCCAGCATTTTAATTTAGATACACCCTTGTGAGAAGAATGAAGCATTGCAGGAATAGAACAAATTTGTACCTTGTGTCCACACAAATCAGGCCTTCACTCTCTTATTGTTCTTTCCAACACATGACTCACTCACGGAGGTTCTATTTGGGTAAGAACTAAGGCATTTAGGCAGATATCTCATGTCTGCAGTATTTGGGCATCTGTTGTTGTCACTCCAACCCAGTTCTCATTTGAGAGAACAAGACTGTCCTTTGTAGACAGGGGGATGGATCAATGGCTTTGGCACTGCCACTCATCACACCACAACTGGGATAGCATCACCAGTTGTGAACTGGGAACCTGCAGATCTGGAAATGCTCTTCAGACACACACTCACTGTTCCTTCCTCTCTTGGCCCTCAGGCTCTGATGAACAGTCAAGATTCATAACATCTCCTATCCTCACTAACAACAGCAACCACTGCAAAGAAACCAACCTTGCTACTTCTACTGATGGGCTTTTTGAGCATCGCTTTCACATAGACTATTCAGCCTCCTCTTTCTCATGTCTTACATCACAGGTCTGAAGGAACAGAAAGGCCCAGCAGATGCTTTCCACATGTCTTGTGCTGCTGGGCTTGTGGTGGAGGGACCCAAGAAGATGAGTGAAGATGATGGAGAAAATGGAGTGAATGCAGGTTCCTGGGGAGTCTCATTGTGTTTCTTGTTCCAGATCCATGCAAATACCACCATTCCTTGGAGGGATGAGCCCTTCCACACAGTCTCTTTCTCCTCTGAGGAGTGGGAATGGTGAGAAGATGATGGGTCTGTCTGCATGTCGCAGGAGGTGGCAGAGGGGCTGTGGAACTGTGACTACCTGCTCCCTGAGGGCATGGCTCCTGTGGAGGTGGGCACCAGCCCAACTGCAGGGAAATTTCTGGCAGGGATGGTTAATCTTGAAATTGCTTTTGGGAAAGACAACAAAAAAAATGCAGATCCATTTTCTGTCTGTACTCAGAAAAGCTGTCTGTGTTAGGCTTATGGAAACCCTCCTCTGCCTCTCCATTTGAGTTTCTGTTTTCTTTTAGAACTCACATTTTTCCCCTTTTGCTTCACAAGGTCAACCTGCAGTTTAACAAGAGCTTTAAAATCCCTATTGCGGTATTTAATGGTTTTCCCAGAGCATCTCTTCTACCTTTCATTCTGCTCCTCCCTTTGCTCATCATATCCATATTTTCTTCTGGAATATCTGTCTCCCATTCATTTCAGAAGCTCCTTAGTCCCTGAAATTATTTATTCCAAGTTCACTCTCTCAAAACCAACAGTTTTCCAGATCTGCTTCTCAAAGCTAAGATCATTTATCTTTGCAAAGCCCCAAACCTGAATTTCCAAGAACAAAAATCCTTCTGTTGATTGAGTGTTGTCATCATTTGGTCTTTATTTATACTGTTTATTTCTACCTTTCCCCACAAAGAGAAGCTAACCCTGCTCTGATGCACTGCTTGTCACTACTGTCAACTATCTGACATCGTCATTAGTTTCACTGAAGCCAGAGGGATTTCTCTGCATTCAGCTAAATGTGAGTGTGCGTGTTTGCAGGCTCGAGAGCAGAGAAAAAAAGTGACAATGTCTGAAAACTTTTGATAATTTATGAGTATAGACTTACAGCTCACTAATATAATCCCTGTGGAGGGTGAAACACATTGCCATTAATTTGAAATGGGATCATACAAGCTAAAATAGCCCCACGCTTCCTCATTGTAAACTGCTTGGCTTTTTTTGCTGTCATCTGACTAGTGAACTTAAAACAGCCTCAAAACACAGAATGGTTATGGCCAAAACAGCTCTTTTAGCTGATTAGCAATTATAAAAAGAATAAAGGGTTAAAATCCATGAAATGTTTTTACTCGAGTTTACCTAAAAAACCCATTCTGGTTGCTTCTTTGGAAAACACGGCAGTATGGGAAAAGAAGCTGTATGCTGGCACATGCTTGGTGCTCCCAGCAATAAGGACATTACAGACGTGTTACTTTAAGGTCCAAAGTGTGTGACAGTCTCACATCAGCCTCACAAGGCCTTAAAAATCACAGGATTTTGAAGATCTCTTCCCAGTCACTAAGCTGTTTTCTTGCTCCTCGGATGTCATCCAGAAGTGGAAGAGAAATGCCCCAAGACGGCCTGCTGGTCCCTGTTCGAATGAACAGCACGTGCCACTGCCCTCTTCGCAAAGGAAGAAGCTCTTCCAGATGACAATGAAGAATTTAACATCACCATCAAGGCTGAGAGCCCAGCTCCCTCCTGGGTATGTTAAACATCTGCACAGCTGTGCCTTTGGGTGCCTGGCTGTGGATATCACTGAGCTGTACCTATGAGCTGTCTCATCTCATAGCACTGCTGCCAAATTGGTTCCCAAGAGATGCAGGGCAGTTGTGGGAGGGGAAGGTGAAGGGCTTTCCATAGGTGTTTTCCATCAGGACTGCATGTTCACAGGAAGATGTTGTCCCCTTGGCCAGCATGGGGCTGGCTGGGTGCTGAGGATGCTGCTTGGAAGGGCTAGACATCGTCTCAGGGCAGTCAGAGGTTGCCAGGCAGACAGTATACTTGTGTGAAAAAAACAAATTTTGGGCTATTTGCCAGCAGCCTGAAATACCCACAAAGTTTTATCTGGTTGCTCATGTTACTCTTCTTCCTCTGCTTTCATTCAAAGGCCTATATTTCTGTTCAACACTGTAAGGGAGATGCTTTCTTTAGCTTAGCACCGTCCTTTGTAAAATCATATCCAGAACTGGTATCTAATGAGGTTAGGCAAAATACAAGTGTGTTCGTGTGCTTAGATGTCTATGACTCACCCTGACCATTCCTGATACAGCTTTTGCTAAGGGCGTGACTGTGCTTAAAACTATGTGTACCTATCTATAGGTAAATATGACTAAGCATATTCACATGAATGGGTGTGTGTGTTGCACCAGGGAAGTTTTAGGTTGGATATTAGGAAGAACTTTTTCACTGAAAGGGTTATTAATCATTGGCATAGGCTGCCTAGGGAGGTGGTGGAGTCACCATACCTAGAGATATTCAAAAGACACATAGATGAGATGCTGAGGGTTATGGTTTAGTTTAGTGATGGGGCTATCAGTGTGAAGTTAGTGGTTGGACTCAATGATCTTAAAGGTCTTTTCCAACTGTGATGAATCTACGATTCTCTATATAAATACATATATGTAAGTGTGAAAATCTGTATTTACATAGAACAAATATATGTGAAACTGAACTAAATATAGATGAAGTGGGCCTTTGATAGCACCACAGTCAAATGGGTTATAACTCAGCAGCAAAAGTGCATGTTACTGTCTCCCAGTAGTGTGGCTGTTGGTTAGATGGTTTGGTGTGTGTATATAGCTGATGAATCAAAAAAACTGCTGTTTTCCCTGCATAGGAGTGTGAGAAAAAAATACATAATGGAGGAGGCTTTAATGACCTTGCACAGGAGATCTGGTACCCAGAGCACCTGCCCCAGTCACACTGTTCTGCACCAGAAACATTCCTTCTGAAGGGCTGATGAAATCCTGAGAGACTTCTGCTCTACCTGTGTATGTCCCTTGGTGCTTTAGAGGCAGCAGAGGGAAGAAGACAGACTTCTCCAGCAAAGCCCAAGTTTGTAATTCCATTGATATGGTGGGAAGGCAGCACAGGAGACCTATAGTGATGTGGAAATCTCAGCGAATGCGGGGATCTTAGCTGTGAATCAATTGTGTTCACCTATCCCAAGGAAATATGATGCTCCCAAGTCTGCTACCAGGAGGCAGTGGTGAGCATATCTCCCCCAGAACTGGCGCTGGGTGCTGGTTTTCTGCTTTTTCTGCATTGTATAGTGCAGGAATATGCTGTGATCAGAGCAGCCTTCCTTTACCCAGCCTTCTCACAGGTTATATAAGTCTCCAAACTCCTCTGGTGTGAGTCCAAATTTCCAGTTTGTGACAGAGTCCAAGATTTTTGATCCTGTTTTTGTTCCAGATTGAAATGAACTTCAAGTTTTCCCATAGACCACATTCCTGGTGAAAAAAAAAAAAAAAGCTCTTCAGGATCAGAAAAAAAAAAAGGGTTTAGTTTAGACCTGGTAATTTTTTCATCATTTGAATGTTTATTTAGAAAATATGTACCAAAAATGTCTGGTTCTCTACACATTCCAATGTTAAAAGAAAATACATTAGGAAGTAACACCTCAAGCTGCTCAAAATGTTTAGGAGTCGATTTTGTTTTTCTTCCCACATGTAAAAAAAACCCAAACCAGTATGTTTTAACAGGATATTCTGCATTTATCGGAATGCTTTCAGGCAGAAAATACCCAACTGGAATGATCTTGTCTTGATTTTGATTCCTAGAGGCCACTCTAAGGGCTTGCTGCCATAGCATCCCCCTGGTCATCCCCATGTCAGTCAGCTCTGCTTCCTTCTGCAGCTGCAGGCAATTAGAATTGTCTTCATTACGCAGGCACCTTGACGAGCAGCATCCCAGCTTTGTCAGGCACTTCTGGCAAATGTACGTGTACTCTCCTGAGCACCTTGAGCTTCAGCATAACAAGGGCTCTGCTGCTACATAAAAGCAGCAAAAGAGCAAAAAAACCTTGAAGGAGAGCTGCAAGTCTGAGAAACACTGCATTTGGAGCAAGGAAAGGAAGTGAGGGTATACGGGAAAGCGAGCTCTGTGAGAGCCTCCTTCCAGCTGAGGACCCTTGTGTATTTGTGGAGATTGGAAACTGAGATCACAGAATCACAGAATCTTAAGGGCTAGAAGGGAGCTCAAAAGATCATCTAGTACAACCCCCCTGCCAGAGCAGAACCACCTAGAGTAGGTCACACAGGAACTCGCCCAGGTGGGTTTTGAATGTCCCCAGAGAAGGAGACTCCACAACCCATCTGGGCATGTCTGCATGGGCACAGGTTTCTTTGTTTGTTCTGACATCATGAATTAGTCCAGAAAAAAAGAAGGATTGGAAAAGCAACCACAGCAATACTTTCCAGGGTTTTTTTTCCTACTTCCTTTTCCTTGATCTTACTCTAACTTGTCTTTATTAGTAAAATTAATACAGGACTAAAGCCTTTATTGTCTACTTACCTATTTGCTGGTGTCTGGGGTGAATTATGGCAGGGCTAGGATGGAGCCATGGAGCTCAGAAATAATTGACTAATGTAGCAGCAGAGGACGATATGGTTAATTTGAGCTGCACTTTGTTGAAGAGGGGCCAAATTATTTTGGTAGTAATGTGCAATGAGGTATGGGATAGTCAGGGTAATCAGCCCCACAGAAGTGTTGTGATGTACTCATAGTCTGTACATCTATGTCAGGCTGTAAATACCATTTTCAGCCAAGGTTTTTGGTGAATAGTTTTAAGACTCAGAAAATCTTCTGTTCAGACCAAGACTGTCTTGGGCAATGATAAAACTCCCTTGATATTGCCTCTTGGTGTCCTGTGCAACACTGCTGGGATGTGGGAGATGGGGCAGTGAACACCTCTCAAGGACAGTGCAGGTTGATGGTATTTCATCTCCTCGTCTCCTCCTGTCCCTCCCCCCTGCCACCTGCCAGCACCGATGTCTGTGTGGCCTTGCAGTGTCATTGGTCTCACAGGAGACCAACCAGGGGAAGCTTTTATAAAGCTGCAAATGTCGACTTAAGCAAAATTTCCATGTTAAAATGATAAGACATCTTAAATATTTTCTGCCAGTGGCCTCTAAAAGAGAAAAATCACTTTACCGTGGAAAGAAGGAAATAGTTGCTAAGATCAATACTAGGCTTGCATACAAAATCTGTCTGGCAAACATCAAGACTGGATATATCAACAAAACTACTGGGTTACGGAGCACCAAAAATAAAGGTCCCTGACCGTAGAGCAAGGCTCAGCCTTTTCTCCATGTACTTGAGACCATATCATTCCCTGTTTGCTACAAATGCAGGTCCAGGTTTCAAGTACCTTTGCTCTTCCAAAAAAACCAAATTACCTTTGAGGTGAGTATTTTTACAAAAGTTGAAGTAGTGCCTGTGTGTTCACAGCACAAAATATCCATGGGCTTTCTGACCCAAATGGTTCATTTTTTCTCTGGATGCTGTTTTCTCCAAGCTCAGGTTTAGAGGACTAAGGGCACTGCTCATTTGCACAAGGTGGCATACTTGGACCACCGTAAAGGTGTTGAAAGTGGCCCCTCTCATACCCTACATTTACTAGAATGAATCAATGCCTGGCTGTCTCCCTGGAGCAAGACGCATGCCATCACCTCCTTCTGCCTTGCCACCAAGGCTTAGGAGTCCAGCAACAAGCAACAAATCTGCCTCACTTTCTGCCATGTCTTCAATCATTCATTCACTCAAATCTGTTTTACAGGGTTGTANTCCAGCAACAAGCAACAAATCTGCTCCCAAGTTTACAATAAGTAACCTGTAGTTATCCTCCAGGTCAATGGGCACTGAGCCATTAAGACTGCCAGCCAGACTTTTGTTGGCCCATGTTACATTGTAGCCTCACTTTCTGCCATGTTTTCAATCATTCATTTCACTCAAAATCTGTTTTACAGGGTTGTGGATCCATGAGGTTGGATTAATGAGTGGGTAAGGAGCTTGGATCACTCACTCTTTCCTACGTCTCACACTAGTTGGATTCCCACGTTATGGTATCTATCACTGATTTGGTAGATCAGAAATCCTTACTATCAGACTGGCAATTTCATGGGCCGGTTCCCTCAGCACTGAGGATGGAGATTATTTGGTCTTTCTAGCTGGAATATATTAAACCCCGAGTTTAGCTTCAATCTCTAGTAGGGTAATTTCCATTTCTCTGAACACTTCCATTAGTCATCCTGGCTCTGACCCTGCAGTCTAGATAATTATTCTTATTGAACTGCAGAGGCAAGCTAGTCTCTTATTTTTTGAGATCTAAATAAATTGTTACTTCTTTTAACCCAAGCAGGAAGCTGAATGTCAGGATCTCACAGATAATTTCATTTAGGAGGGTAAATCAACGGGAGGAATCGAGTGGCTGCGAAGCAGTTTTGTTTGCTTGCTTGCAGGGACGTGGGTTCCTGACTCCCTGGCTCAGGCCCAGATGGATGGCGCCGGGGCTGCCAAGCCCAAGCAAAGCTTCCTTCTCACATTTCTGCATGCCACTGTCACTGTGGCCACTTCAGCAGCAGCCAACTGGTCACAAGCACTCAAGCTCTCACACAGCGTTTTGTTCACCATTGAGAAAATTTGCTCGTTAGCACTTTCTTTCAAGCCCCAGTTGTACACAGCATTTTCACACTGTTAAACACTCTTAGAAGGATGCAATGGCTACAGAAGCCTCCACTGTTTCCTTTTGTTTCTTTGCAAGGTCTAACCAAAACCAACTGGGGTTATTTCTATATTAGCCATAGAGAGTCTGATATCAAATGTGTGATTTCTTTCTTTCCCCTTTTCTTTTTTCTTTCTTGGTCTCTACTCACAAAAGCGTTTATGAGACAGTTATGACTTCTCCTGTTAAGCCTGGACTTATTCCATGCCCTTTTCCCTCCCTATCTGGGGTTATCACATCCTGGTGGCCTCTTGTGGTTTGGTCTGATGGAGCAAAGGGACATCCGTGATGGCAGTAATATCTTCCCTGGCCCTTCCTCATCCTCTTCTGTCTGCCACAATTGAGCCAACCTCACGAGCCTCCCATTTTCTACTGAGCATTCTTCATCATGCTGTCTTCCAGATTCCAAGCCATGACCTGACCATCCACTGTCATCAATGCAATGAGAGAGGTGGCATACAACAGCCATGACCAGAGAAAGTCAAAGCCCCCTTTTCCACATTTTGCTGTAGTTTACTCCTGTCATCTTTCCGTTAACTTAAAAACAAATCTGCTGATGTCCATGTGGTCCAAGATTACCTTCTGCAATGAGTTTTTCTGTAACCAGCTGTATGTGTAACAAAATAGATTAAGGTGACATTACTTTTGATTAGCTCAAGAGATAGAGCAGTGGCACAGGCTGCCCAGAGGGGTTGTGGAGTCGCCTTCTTTGGAGGTCTTCAAGACCTGAAGTAAGCTGCTGCATCCAACAATACCTAAAGCTGCTGACTATTACCAGGGCTAATTTCCAGTTAGTAATTGAGAACTTGAAGTCTTTGCAATGAGGTAACTCCCAAGAGAACCTATTTCTAATGAAACCGCAAAGCCTTCTCCCACTTCTAAATCTAGTACTAGGAGAGTTCAGCAGAGCACACTGAGCCCCTTTCACAATCCTTAACATTAATAACCTCTTGCAAAATTGGCAGATAATGCCACACTCCTCCTTTTCCTTTGGTTTCCCTGTTTCCTTAACAGCTCATAGATTAGTTACATATTCTGCCTGTCAATCTATCTGTCTATCTATCATCCATCTATCAAATGTTTTCTATCTGCTTGTCATGGTTATTGCTGTTGCTTCACTGTTCTCTGTACACCACCTCCATGTTCTTCCTTCTGTTCACTTGCTCCCTAATGAGTATGAAGATACTGTGATTGTGTCTTCCTGATCTTGTCCACATTCCTTTCTGCAGAAGGCCCAGTCCTTCACCCTCTGTTTTTCTGGCTATGCAGAAGCTTTTTTCAGCAGTAGGATTTTCCCTCTGTCCTTCCTTTTCTCATTTCTTTTTCCACTGATATCTCTGCTTTTAAACTTCTTTTCTCTGTCTCTATAGTAAAACCAAGCACATCGCTTCCCTAAATCTCACGTAACCTCCTCCTCTGACATTTTTTTGAAGACTTTTCTGTTTCTGGGGTTGCCAGCATTTATCCCACCAGAACTGCTCAGGTGTGCAGGTGAAGTCCCTTTGCCAAGAGGAGTTTTCTTCCAGGAAATGTCTACTATTGCAGCAAGAATGTGGTGATGCTGAGTTCATGCCTTGCTGCCATGAGGGATGACACATGAGTTTTCCTTGTCCTGGATCCTTATAGAGGTGCACCTCGATGTCCCTGTGTAGTGAGGGGCTCAAAACTGAGCACACTGCTTAAGGTGCAGCCTCACCAGTGCTGAGAACTGGGGGACAATCTCTTCCCTAGTCCTGCTGGTCACGCTATTTCTGATACAAGCCAGGATGCCATTCATACTTCCTTTCCATGCTGTTCAGCATTTGGTGAAAGAGCATGTGTTGGGTTGGAGTTGGCATCTGTGTGAACATGTGGTCCTGTCATTGCCTCTGGGTAGAATGGTGTAGTGCTGCTTCTCCTTTTGTCTGGCTAAGACACAATGCAGGTGCATTATCTTTGTCATTACTGTCACCTCCAATCTCTTTCAAAAATACCTTTCTGAAACTTGGAAGGAAGACAGGCTGATTCCCCAGCAGGCTGTGCTGCCATTCAGTGGGATCTTGACCAGCATGAGAGCTGGGCAGAGAGGAATCTCATGAGGTTCAACAAGGACAAGTGCACCAGTACAGGCTGGGGATTGACCTGTTGGAGAGCAGCTCTGCAGAGAGAGACCTGGGAGTCCTGGTTGATAATATACTGAACATGAGCCGGTGATGTGCCCTCATGGCCAAGAAGGCCAATGGCATCCTGGGATGCATCAAGAAGAGTGTGGCCAGCAGGTCAAGGGAGGTTCTGCTCCCCCTCTGCTCTGCCCTTGGTAAACCTCATCTGGAGTCCTGTGTCCAGTTCTGGGCTCCTCAGCTCAAGAGGAACAGAGAACTTCTGGAGAGAGTCCAGCACAGGGCTGCCAAGATGATCAGGGGACAGGAACACCTTTCATATAAGGAAAGGCTGAGGGAAAAAAATTATTTCACTGTAGGGTGAGGGAGCCCTGGCACAGGCTGCCCAGGGAGGGTGTGGAGTCTCCTCTGGAGGTTTTCAAGACCCACCTGGATGTGTTCCTATTTGACCTGATCTAGGTGGACCTGCTTCTGCAGGTAGGTTGGACTAGATGATTTCTAAAGGTCCTTTCTAACCACTATCATTCTATGATTCTATGAAAAAACATTTTCCAGTCTTCTAAGTACAGGTAGTTTCTGCTTGTTGAGGCAAAGGCGAGTAGTGCCTGTCGTTTTGCACTGCAGAACCAGAACATATGTCTCATAGGAACATTTATCCTTGATAAGGACATTCAGGCATCTATTTGCTCCAAGATATGAACACAGAGACTTCTATTTCCACAATTTAACCTATTTAGCCTTGTGTGTCTACTAACAAATCCCACTTCACTCCTGTTCTTTTTAATCTGGTTGCTGTTGCAGAGATAAAAAGTTCATCAGGAGAGAAGACTCTGCTTGTGACAGAGCTTACTGAGAGAAAATAGGCTTGGGGTTTGTGTTCCCATTTCCCTTTTTTCATTGCAAAGAGGCCTCAATCAGTCATGAGGTTCCTCACTGCCGTCAGGCTGCAGACGATGCCCTCTGGGTGATGCTGGCTGGAGCATGGGGTTTCCCATGATGGGTGCAAGCCATCCATTTCCTGACCACCTGGCAACAATACAGCAGCAGCACTAGGGAAGGATGGAAGTGAAGAGTAGGTCAGTGTCTCCAGGCAGGTTGTCTAGAGGCCGCACGGGATCAAGGATAGCCAGGAGTGGCCAGTGCTCACCATCCAGCTCAGGCTGCTGCACCAGGTGCCTACCAGGGCCACATGCCATGCATGCCCAAGGGTGGCATCCATCCCAAGGGGAAGTATGTGACTGATGTGTTAACGTTTTCATGTGTACATTAAACAGCACTGATTGCAAATTAAGACTCTTTCAGCCTGTGTTACAGTATTGTCGTTGAATAACTGTGCACAGCATGAAAATTGCCATTGATGACAGGGCAATTTAAGGATGAAAATAGGTGTCCTTTGAACCTGGATATTCACAGCTACATCTTCTGCAAGCTGATGGCTTTTCCAGGGTAGCCCAACTTGGGCAGATAACCACATTGTGCAAACACAAGTCACAATGCTTCCATCAGACACTGAGGAAAACAAAGAAAAACCCAAGGTTGTTTAACCAAGCACAGACTCCTGGCAGCCTGTTCCAAGTGCTGGCATACCTGGGCCCAGAGATACGTTGAAATGAGGTGTCACAGAATCACAGAATCTCAAGGGTTGGAAGGGACCTTGAAAGATCATCTAGTCCAACCCCCCTGCCAGAGCAGGACCACCTAGAGTAGGCCATGCAGGAACTCCTCCAGATGGGTTTTGAGTGTTCCCAGAGAAGGAGACTCAACAACCCATCTGTGCAGCCTGTTCTAGTGCTCCCTCACCCTCACAGTGAAGAAGTTGTTCCTTATGTTCCAACAGCAGGATTTGCCCTTGGGTGATGGAGATGGCTGCATATGTCAAAGTATTTTGGTCACCTCTGTGCTATGAAGCCAGTCCAGGAACCTGAGCTTGTGCTCCTGGAGAGGTGCTGTGATTGAGAGCCAATCTGCCCCTCACAAGGACACCAAATATTTCAGGAAGAACCACGGCTCTGCGCAGAGAAATTGAGGCAAAGGGGTTTGAGTGGAGAATGTCCCTCAGAGCACACATCGTGCTCAAGCAAGGGAAAAAAAGAGGGTGGAGGGTGGAGACAAGAGAGAAAGGAAACAGCTGCCTCATGTATGAAAAGACTTGCCAAGCTCCCATGGTTAGATTTAATAGCTGGGTGCTGCAAGCCCAGGAGAACAATGTAATTTATGTCATTACTGCTAAAAGGCTGGTTTGATGGCGAGGGCTTCATTTGAGTTGCCTAAAACGTTTAACAAAGGGGAAAGTGAAAACAAACATGAACGTTCTAATAAAAATGATGAGGATTCTGGGTAGACTGCCAGGCACATTTTTCCAGTGGTACAAAGTTCTCTCCTGAAAAGCAGCTCATTTTGTCTATTTTAACTCTGAGATATGAAGCTGGAGTTAGAGGTAGAAGGAAATAATTAGGTTTTGCTCTAACTGTACAAGTTGCTGGAACAGTACGTAAGTCACCCTGTTGTGCTTGAATAGCAGAAGTGATGGTGTGCTTTTTTCATTCAGAATTAATTTTCCTCCTCTTGAAAAAAAAAAAAAGGGCTTCTTAAGCATCTTTTCAAAGTATGGGAATGGAAGGAGACAGAATGGGTCCAAAAGGAGGAGGTCAGGGTGTTTCTGCTAAACCCAGCTTTTCCACCAGCACATTGAGTACGACAATCCTGTCCTCGCAGGAGCAAAAGCGACGTGTGTGGCTAACCCTGCTGTTCAGCCTGTTTCTGTACGTGGTGCTATTTTTAACACATCACTCACATCCAGCATTGAGTGGAACATGGTGGGAACTCGAGTTTAAAAAAAATAAAAATAGCAAACATCAAAGCTGCTGCTTCGTGAAGGCACCGACACTCTGCCTTCGCTTAATTCTGGCTGGCAGGAGGCTGCAGGGTGCTGAGTCCCCACCCCTTGGCAGGCACTGCTGTGTGTTGGTGGCGAAGGCACAGCTCACGGGTGGTAAATCCACAGCTGATTTTGGTGGTGTGTGGAAGTGGGGCTAGGGTACCTTCCTAGACTGCCTGCTCATCCTCTGCCAGCAAAACACCCTGAAGGACTCACACAACGTCCTAGTGAAAACTGAAGCAGCATCAGGCTCCAATTTACTGCTTGGGCTGAAGTGCTTTCCTGGGGCGACTGAGCAGCCAGTCGGCATTGGCTGCCATCCTAGCAGCATTGCCTAGGGTGCTGATGTTTAAATTATGGGTATCAGGATTTCACCACAAAGCTCCCCATCCCGCAACAAGGGCTATGACTGCCTGTGTTTGCCCACCATTTGCATTGGTGACACCACTGGGAACACACTGAGCGCTGCCGACTCCTTCCCCACAGAGACACAAGCTCCCTGCAGCAATCCTTGCTCCCATCATCAAGCCTTTCTCCCTTGCACAGCCACACACAACTGCCCCAGGGAACATTTGTGGTGATGTTCTGCTCATCTTCATCCAGCAAGGCTGATCTTTGCTTGCTGTTAATCACAGCCAACTGGGTAGCAATGATTTTGCAAGGGAACTGCTACCAGGCCATTCAGATTATCTGCTCCAGCATTTTAGAGGCACAGCTGATAAAGCAAATAGCAACAATCCAGAGAAATTATCTTTATTTGCCTGTAAGCACAGCACCGTAACACGAGGCACAAATGAGCCTCTGTTTTTGGCATGCAAGGTCAGCATTGCCTTTTGCGTACGGCATACGTTAGAACAAGTGCCAGCCAGGTACATCACCTCTTTACCAAGAAGTTGCGATCAGCTTTCCAGTTTAATGTGTGCAAACACTCAAATGTTTTTTAGAGGAGTTTCAAGAACAGGTTATTTTACTTATTCTTGGTGTAAGACTTGTTGCTGTGCATGAGAGATGGTCACAGATTTCCCACAGGCTCTAACAGTAAGAGGAGACCCTACCTGATTTTCAGGAGGCCGTACAGCCCATTCCCTCTCCCTTTCTCTCCTTATGCAGATACTGTTACATGAGAGTTTCTTATAGTGAAAAAATGTGTCCTTTGTAGAGCAAGCAAGGCCCATAGCCTCTGGAAATCTCTGTAACTTAAGGATTTGCCACTGTTTTTTTGTGTCTGTCTGTAGCGGTGTGTGTTTTGCTGTCCCGTTCTCCTCTGACTCCAACATCTACAGAAACATGGCAACGGGAGTGAGGTGCTGCAGGCTGGACCATTATGCAAGACCTCCACAGTGGTGGGACACTTGTGTCAGGGGTATTGAGGAGACCTTCTGGTTCAACTTTGCTGCTGGCGGGCCCCCACCTGAGTGCTGTGTGAGGACAGGCGTGGCACATGCAGACTGCACTGCACCAAACAGCTCACTAGAAACTTCTCCTTTAGTCAGCAGGCCTGTAGCCTATCCTCTGGCTGGCTCCTCCGTGGAGGTGTCCAACAAGGACACAGCTTCAGTGCTGGAGCCAGCTTGGAGCAGGTGCTGCATGGAGATCTGACTCAGGCACACAGGTTGCCAGATACTCACCAGCTGGGAGAGTGTTTTGATCATTAATAATCACAGGATTAAATGCAAAGCGCCAACCATGTTTCGAGAATGAGCCAGGGCTCTCAGCATTACTGCCTTGGAAAACAAGTTGCTTTTCCTTAAGGGATCCAGATACAGCACATTTCAATGCTCCTGGAAATGCTTTTGTTCTCCTTCACGTTCTGTTTCTCATGTCTGCACTGTTCCTAAGCTGTTGCTGTCACTAAGTGAGAGGGTCACCAAGAAGGGTCGGGTGCTCTTCCTGGCATCAGCATATGAAGTACATTTGACTGACTCCACTGCACCATCCCAGCTGAGGCAGAGCATTTAATGCACTTTATCTTTTCCCTTGTCCCCAGCAGTGGTTAATTCAAGACATTGGTTTGGGCAGCTCTGGAGTATTGTGGCTGTTGTGCCTTTATTCCTTTATTCACTATCGCTATCCATCGAAGTGTTGTATCCATTTCAGTGTTACCAAATTCTTGACTGTGGTTATCACATGCAATAAACTCCACTGCCTTGTATTTATTTACCCTGCCTTCAGGTGTTTTCGCTTTTGGTGTTGCTATAAGAAGGTGCAAGGACTCTGCTGGATCTACATTCACTGTACGACTCACCCATCTGCACTTCTTAGTCTCATCCTATTAGTCTCATCTCTAACCCAAACCATTCTCGATGTTTTCACTGCTGACTGTGGAAGTTTTGTGTATTATTAATTCTTCTCATTTCTGCCTCTGTCTTGCTTTGCTGTTTCTGAAGTATGCTGTGAAATGGCGTGCTACTAATGCTGTACAGTATTTCCATATATCTATAAAGATTATAGAATCATAGGATGGTAGGGATTGGAAGGGACCTTTAGAGATCATCTAGTCCAACCCGCCTGCAGAAGCAGGTCAACCTAGATCACGTAATGCAGAAACGTGTCCAGGCGGATCTTGAAGACCTCCAAGGAAGGAGACTCCACAATCTCTCTGGGCAGCCTGTGCCAGGGCTCCCTCACCCTCAGAGTGAAATAGTTTTTTCTTATATTGAAGTGGAACTTTTTGTGTTCTAGCTTCATCCCATTACCCCTTGTCCTGTTGCTGCCCCACAGTTTGTCAATTTTCAGATTTGCTGTCTTTTTTGAAGACAGGTTATTGAACACAATAAAAAGCAATAATGCCTGGATAAAAGTGACTTGAATAAGTCTAGGACATATAGTCTATATATGACAGAAACTTTTAAATCACCCCTTTCCACGTGCACCTTGAAAAAGACTTCCACCCTGTCATGCTATGTATTTAGTTTTCACATTTAGCACTGAAGCTCCCCCAGACTTTTGCAATATTTATGAAGTGTACATTTTGCTACCAACCCATTCTGTCCCCACACTGATGTTCCAGGTCATTAACACCTCTATTAATCACTGTTGCCAATTTGTAAGGAGAGCATATCCACTTCCTCACCTCTTAATGCATGAAAATGAATCATTTTTCCTCCTCCTTTGTCCCTTGCTGTTTTAGTTGATAATCAGGATACTTTTTTTTGCCTGCTCTTCCATTTCAGTGCCTTGAGTTACCTTTGCTAAGCAAGTGGATATGAAAGGTTTGGAGCTCTTTTGCTGGGTGGTCAGAGAAAGCTGACCTAGTCCCACAGCTGTTAGCACTGAAGGGGGTCCCAGCAGAGCGTGATGCAGAGCATGATGTGGACTAGTGAGAAGATCCTTAGCAGATTTCTGCAGTATAAGTTGGATGGCATTGAACTGTAGCACTTGGATGTATTCTCCAGTCAGCACTAACAGCAATACTTCCTGTGCTAACAGCTGGGCAAACAAGTCTAACAGGCAGCCTTGAAGACTTGGTGATCACTTGAGCTGGGTTTGTGAATGTCCAGGGCAGTTCCAGATGGGAGATGCTTGATATTCCCTGTCCTGTGGCACTGTAAGGGTCTCGCAGCCTGCAAAGGCATATGGCACATTTGCTACCCAGAAAGAAAACCAGCAGGAGGGTTCACAAAACAGTGAACTTCTAATGCCTGCAGAACAGGCACTGGAAGTGAATTTCAAATTCATGTCAAGTGTCAGGAGAAGAAAGACACTTCTAAAAGCCGTGCTCAATCAGGGAATAGATACACCCTGCGACCTTGCATCCCATCAACACCGTCTCAGTGCCGTGAATCTCAATTAGCACTGGTGATGCTGACAGCAAACATTACACTAGCATCTCCCAGGCTGGAACAACTCATTCAAAAGCTGTTGGGTGGGGGAAAAGAGACAGTACATTGTCGCTAAAACTTATCACTCATTGAAAGGGGAAGAGAATGACAGTCTGTGAAGGCTTCAATGAAAGCTTTAAGCTGGAAAATATGAGGAGAAAAGGAACCCAATGAAACACAAAGCCCAGCTCCTGTCACAGACTTAAGCATGGCCCTGCTGACTCTATTTGAAGGAGGTCAGATGGAGAGGCTGTGTTTCATTGCTTTCTGTTTCTAATAATTCTTGCCTGTGTGATAGGTAACGAGTACAGGTGTTTCATGAGGCCTCAGAGGAGCTTGTAGCCACTCTCTCGCCTGAAAACCAAAGGTCTCTCTTCACTGAAGAAGAAAGTAAGGAGATACTGGAATACTTTGCAAAAGGACTGGATCACTCACTTTGCACTGCAGGTGCAAGAGCCTCCCTGACTGCAGCCTAAAGCTCCAAACAAAACTGCAGGTGACAGACGAGGCTTTCATCACAAGGTGTCACATTAGAGTGAGTCCCACAACAGAGCCAAGTGCTACTGTAGATGGAGGAGCAGGGGCCTCACCACCAGCCTTTTTTCCACAAGCAGAGAGAAGGAGCCCCAGTGGTTACGGCTGAAGGAATGGGCAGCCCTGGGGTAAAGGCCCTGCTCCCAGAGCTCAGCTGCTAGCAGAGGTAGCCAGGAGCCTCTGCACACACGCTGGCTCTGCCTTGGTGCTTGCCCATGCTGCTCAAGCAGCACCTTGCAGCTCTTTTGGTGTTTCTTCCCCCTTATCCATCTTCTCTGCTCGGTCTGGGGCCAAACCCTTCCTTGGGAGGTGCAGCCATGTCTTACCAGGCCTAGCTTGACAACAGCCAAACTTTCCTGGCCTCATCCAGAAAGACATTTCTCTGTGTGTTCCTTCTTCCTCCCTGGCCAGTTCTAAGACGGGCAGCTCTGAAACAAGATTGAATTTCTTTTTTTTTTTTTTTTCCTCCCTTGGAGACCATTTCAGGCAAATAGATTTTATGAGATGTCAGATGGCCTCACCCTGAAAGTATATATATATATATTTAAATAGTTTTCAGCAGCTCTAAGGAAGCATTTCCCTATAGGTACATGCCAGTGGAAACTGCCTGCTCAAATCACCTCACAGGTACTTCCAGAGCAACTCTTGCATGTGGGCAATTTTGATGGGTGAGAACAGGCATTTCAGCTATTGCTTTTGCTTTCCTCTTTAGGAAAGGCAATAGCATTTAGAGGTTTGGGTTTCGGGTTTTTTTTTTTT
>WBNH01002095.1:45853-57764 GCA_013401255.1 Urocolius indicus | reverse complement strand
TTTTTTTTTTTTTTTTCCTCCCTTGGAGACCATTTCAGGCAAATAGATTTTATGAGATGTCAGATGGCCTCACCCTGAAAGTATATATATATATATTTAAATAGTTTTCAGCAGCTCTAAGGAAGCATTTCCCTATAGGTACATGCCAGTGGAAACTGCCTGCTCAAATCACCTCACAGGTACTTCCAGAGCAACTCTTGCATGTGGGCAATTTTGATGGGTAAGAACAGGCATTTCAGCTATTGCTTTTGCTTTCCTCTTTAGGAAAGGCAGAGCATTTAGAGGTTTGGGTTTCGGGTTTTTTTTTTCACAGGGGGGTTGGGTTTTCTTGGATTGCCATTGTTTCTGGAAGTTCACACACTGACTTCTCCTCTGTAGCCATTTTCTTATTGCTCCCTCTCCAGCTGCAAATTTCTCTATCAGTAAAAGCAGTTACTATTCTTGCAAACTTTTTCTTTTCCACGTTTCTCCCAGGTTTTGCATGACAACCAAAACCTGTCTGTTGAATCACTCTTTCCTCAGTGCATTCATCCCATGTAGTCATCAGCCGGAGTGCACCACGCTCGTCACTTAAATAATTGGCTGTAGGAAGATCTGCTTCCCTGGGTGAGGGCTGGAGAGTCCCCAAAGAGGCTCACTATTCATCACCACGCTGCCAAAGAGACTGGTGAGCTTGCTTTTACGTATGCAGCCTCTGAGATCAGGTTCACAAAGCATTGCTCCCTATTTTTTCTTCTCCCTCACCACTGAAGGATCAGGAAAAGCATTCAGCAGCTAGAATCAAGACATGTGCAAGAGACAATTTCCCTCCTTGCTTCCTCCTTTCCTGTCCACCAAGTCAGAATGTGAAGACTCCTCTCCAAAAAGCATCTTATATTTCCCTCTGTCCACTACAGTTGTGAGCAGAAATGTGCAGTTACACAACAAATGCATATTTTGCCGTTTTTAACAATCCTTTAAAAATAATTCCAGCCAATTCAGTAAGCCTGTTTCCCAGGCTCTGCGAAGGCAAGCTCAATTCAGGCTGTCCCTTTCCAGGAGATTCCCCATCTGAGTGCCTGAAATGCTTTCTGTCTCTTTTGCCACATACAGCACTGAGAGGACTGGAGTAGAGTTTACATTTACCCAGACTATTTTTATAACTAGGAGACTTACAGAACTACTTCTTACTTCACTGGGACTTTTCCAGGGAAGGAGAAAGATCGAAGCTCTGAGTTTTTATAACAAACAAAAAACCTCCACATATTTCCTTTCCATCCCTGTTGCCTTGTACTCCATATGTGTTGATGCACTTAGAAGCAGAGTGGTGCCAAACCCAACAGTTTTTCAGTTTCAGAGTTTAATTTTTTTATTGTCATTTATCGTTACCATGGCAGGGAATTTCACTCAGAGACGTGAGTTTGGGGATCTGTTTTGCCAGAGTGCTCCTTTGGGTCAGCAAATGTCTCTACAACTTCCTATCTGTAAGCGTGAAATGAGGATGTAATGCATCCATTTTATTCAAGAGTTTAAAGATCATTGCCTGAAAGCATGATATAAATATAGACTATAAACTCAACAAAGAGAAGTCAAAAAAATCACATTTTTAAAAAAACAAATTTCACCACAAGAGGCTGTTAGCCTATTAAAACAAGACCCTGATGATAAAGGTTACACACTGTCTGGATACATTACCAGTAAAAGGTCTGTTAAGTACCACCAGAAAAAAGAATTTCTGCTTCTCAGGCTTGAACATGACACACGTATAAAGGTACCTCCCTGCTGCAACAGGAAAAAGTCAGGAAAGACAAGTCATTTGAGATCTTTTGCCCCTGTGGTCCTGAGTTTATCTCGCCTTTGAGGCACTCAGCTGATGAAAAAGCAAGTCCTCACCTTTTCCAACATCTTTTTACAACAGTTGTACAGGAGAAAGAAGGCAGAAAAATCAATCCTAGCTAGAAACTAACCTTGCTGGAACTGAGGATCAACTATCACCTGCTTAGAAATGTTCAATAGACATTACCAGAGTATTTTATTTTTTACAGACTTTAAAGATGGGCCTTCAGAAGCCTGTTTTTACCATCAGCATCTGACTGGTCCTGGCAGAACATTTTAAACACTGTTGTATTGTAATCACTGACAAGGAGCCTTGCCAAGTTTCACTAGATTTTAATTTGGCTCTTCTGTAGGAGCCTCAGAAACCCTCCAGTCTCCATGACTGTTTAGTTAACGATAGGAAAAAACTGCTGCCCACTCCTGCTCTTGGGTGTTTGCTTTGGTCAGTATTAGACAGACAATAGTGTGTGTTTTGCCAATGATGGCAGTAAATCGTGCCTCTTGGGAGATGAGCAGGTAAGAAATATCCCACTCAGATGTGCTGGTAGAAGGACCTTCAGAGAGGGGGAAAAGATCCTACAGACTACTCCCTGTAGCTGTCCATGCAAAGTGTCCTAGCACCTCCCCTGTCTTCAGTGACTTTACACAATCTTAAAGGCTGGAGAAGACCTCAAAAAGATCATCTAGTCCACTCCCCCTGCCAGAGCATGACCACCTAGAGTAGGTCACACAGGAACTCATCCAGGTGGGTTTTGAATGTCTCCAGAGAAGGAGACTCCACAACCCATCTGGACAGCCTGTGCCAGCGCTCCCTCACCCTCACAGTGAAGAAGTTTTTCCTTATGTTTCTTTGGAACCTTTAACATTCCAGCCCATATCCATTGCCCCTTGTCCTATCATTGGACATCATTGAGAACCGCCAGGCTCCATCCTCCTGACACTTGCCCTTTACATATTTGTGAATGTGTATTTCTTTGGAACCTCTTATGTTTCAGCTTGTACCTGTTGCCCCTTGTCCTATCATTGGACATCACTGAGGACAGCCTGGCTCCATCCTCCTGACACTCACTCTTTATGCATTTGTAAACATTAATGAGGTCACCCCTCAGTCTCCTCCAAGCTGGAGAGCCCCAGCTCCCTCCGCCTTTCATCATAAGGGATATGCTCCACTCTCTTCAACATCTTGGTGGTCCTGTGCTGAACTCTCTCCAGCAGCTCCCTGTCCTTCTTGAACAGAGGAGCCCAGAACTGGACACAATATACCAGATGCTATCTCACAAAGGCAGAGCAGAGGAGAACCTCTCTCCACCTATTCACCATATCCCTTCTAATGTGTAGGTCCTCTTTGCACACCCTGAACATCTCTGAATAGAGAACCATCTTCTACATCTTGTTTTATGTGTCTCTCTGGAGAGGTACCATTTCCAGCACCAAGATACTTCAGCGCTGGCTTGAGCACAGGGCAGGTACGCCAAGGGCCAGGGCCTCAGCCACCCTGCCAGGTGGCACAGTCTGCAGCTTGGCTGAAGGTAATAGCACTTAGGTTTTTGTAAATCTGTTGTCAGGGTGGTGTGCAGGAGGCACATCCTGGAGAAAGCCACATAGAAATGGGCTCACAGTGCAGCATTGCAGGCATTTTATAATGCTAGAATCCAACACAAGCAGGACACCACACTCTGAGGCACTGAGATGCTTTGCTTTTGGTGCAACTCAGTGAAAATAATGCATACAAACATCCTAACCAATCTGACAGCACAGCTGCTGAATTACCCCATTGGTACACCTTTGGCATTGCACTTATCTTGGCCGGTACACAGTTGTCTCATCAATCAGGCAATGGCCAGAGCTTTTATGGAGTCTGTTCATACAAAGCCAGGGCAATGGGAGGTCTGCTCTAAGGGGATTAGAGGGAATCTCTGCTTAATTAGTCTAAGAGGGTTGATCTCAAAGATTTATTGTTACACAGAGCAAAAAGAGCTACCAAGTGATCTTTAGGTCAGTCAATTACTCCACATATCGGGTGATGTGACAGAAAACAGCACTGGGTAGGAATTTCAATCTGGAAGAAATCCAGTATCAGAAATATTTGTGACCATACCAACATGCAGCTGGTCAGGAGGAGGCACAGACCTTTCCCCTCTCATAGGGTGTCAAGAGCAGCAACCCCCGAAATCATGCCAGCCCAATTAGCCCAGCTTATCTAGAAACATCCTCCCTTGTGACCTACTCTAAGTGGCCTGCTCTGGCAAGGGGGTTGGACTAGATGATCTTTCAAGGTGTCTTCCAACCCTTAAGATTCCGTGATTCTCAAGGCCAAGTGAGTATTCAGCACACTCTGGCTGTGCAGCTCCTGAACAACACCTTGAAGAGAAGGATAGCAGTCACCCCTTCCTCTGTGATGGACAGCACCTGAAGGTTAGTTTTTTTTCAGGAAAATGCAGGCTTAGGAACAATTACACAACCAGTCAGAGTAGCTGTGTGTTTCTAAACAGAGTATGTCCCAGCTGTGGCCTTCAGTGGAGCTCTGCTAAAGGTGAACGTAGCAGCTGCTGCAATGCTAATACAGCATTCTTGGTGCTCACATCACCACTGCTAGAGCACGCTGCTCCTCACTCAAGGCACATACCATGGGGCAGACGCCGTTCATTCAACCACTTCCTTACAGTGAGGTTCCTTTTTTGTTTTCCTGTGACTTTTCATATCATTACTGGCATTGAGCTCAGAGTGAGCACCTGCTTCTATCATCTTTTTATACTTCAGCAGAGATATCTTCATGGATTGAAGATATTGCCAAGATATTTTATATTGCTCCCCCTTGTCCGTCCCCCCCAATCTTTCCTTTGCCCTCTTTTTATTCACATTTATAGGCTTCTGGACAAATCGACGTGACAATAGTAGCTGAAATCTTTTTGTTGTTGTTGGAGTTACCAAGATGTGGAAAATTGAACTGGGCTTGTATTATTGTTTTCCATAGTTTGCTTGGTTTTTACTGTTTGGGGTTTTTTGTTTGTTTGTTTGTTTTTTAATCTTTAGACAAACATGCCAAAAATTGGAACAAATAAAACACTTTAACAAGGAGGAAGCATTACAAACATTTTTTTTTTAAAATGTGGTCTATCATAATTTCTTGGGAAATGTTGCCATTTATAAACAAGCCAACTTAGGTTTACAGTTTTAGTGATAGAGACTCTCTACATTTATGAGTCAGAATATCTCCTGAGAGGAGGGGGCAAGCAGCTTCTGCCATGAGCTACTGATTCAAGAACACAGAGTGGCTGCTATGTGCAAAGCCAAGACAAGATTAAAAAAAAAAGGGAGGGAGGGGGGAGCAGAAGAATCTCTTGTTTTATGTGAAACAAGATGTTTTCCACACAGAAAAAAGGGGAACATGAGCACAGGATGCTCACCCAAGAAGCAGAGGTGACATGCCTAGGGTGAACAGCCACGTACCTTGACGTGCAGTAAATCTTTCCTATTACTACCCTTCCTCCACACATGAAGTTTTTATCAGTGTATGTTTCTGGACAAAACAAAGAGCTATGTAACTGGGCTGCCTTCTCACAGTAGGGAGAAAACAATGTTTATTACTCTTCAGATAACTTGAAACCGTGAAGACTGACCCATAAAATGAGCATTTTGCTTTAGACCCAAAGCAGAATCCCCTCCCCACTCTCATCTCATGCAACTTGTCTGCAGGGGGATGTCATCTTTCTGGATTCAGGACATCCAACTGCTGGGTTAACTCTCACTTCAAATTCAGAGATTAGGGATTATCTGAGTAAATATTATGCATGTCATACATAGCATTCCTCAGCTGAAAAGGGGAACCAGTAGACAACAGTGTTGTAAATGCACACTCCCATTCCATGGCCTCTGACTGTTTGAACAAGCACATTGCCAGAAATAGCCACAAATACCATCTTGATCAAGAAAGGGTTCCTGAGTTCACCTAATAAAAAGCTGTCAGCTGTTATGAAGACTTCTAGAAAGCCTTGAATCTTCACAGACATATCTTTCAGATATGGCAGAACTAGAAAAATCTTTGGTTATCTCTCTCCATCTCAAAACACAAAGCTAAATATGAAATCAATACTGCATCTGACTCTCTTTAAGGGTTGCCTTTCCCAAACCAAATTTACAATAGAGTCAGAGCAGAAAAACATCAACTTTTTCTAAAAAGCAGTTAAAGAAATACATAAGTCTGGAAAGAATCCTACCCTGTTACAGAAGCACCAGATATAACTCTTGAGGCTTCAAAGAGAAGTGCATTAATGCATACTGCATTGAGAGTCCTCATGTATTTATTTTCTATCCATAGGACAGGTACGTGTCATCCGCTCTGCTTTGCAGAATCCCATCTCCTTCAGATTAATAAATTACTTGTGTTCCTGTAATTAAAATCTCACACAGCAAATACTGTAAAGGTTAACTTGTTATTATCTTACTTCAAGAGAGAAAAACTTCAAAGCAAAATTATGGTAACACTTTTGGAAAGTTCTTCTTGTGTCACAGCACTGGTTGTGAGCAGTCAGGCAGGTTATGATGTTCCTGAGTTCAGACCAGTTCTCTCTCTCACTGAGGCTAACGAAGTCCACCTCTGAATCTGCTCCTAGAGGATTTCTTGAACAGATATTTTCAGATCTACAATTGGAAATCCTAATGAACAGTCTCATCCTACTCATTCCATCCCTCTCAGCTTCTACCCAGCGCGCACATGTGCATATATGCAAAAGGATTGTGCCTCACACCCAGCAGTTAACCTATACAAACTGCAAAGAGCCAAAAGCACATTCAGTAGCAGCTTAGGAGTGCAGATGCAACTTCTATCCCTCTTCGTACTAGGCAAACCATTTTTTCAGAGGCTTATAACTTGGCCAAGTTTAGACCCTCGTCCTGAGATGGGTTGTTTTCTTTTTGCAGGGCAATTTCCCAATGGTTTTAATCATAAAGGTGGGAGGTCTTCACATAATGTTTTCAAGAATTTAGCACACATGGAAAAATGCACGTTCCTTTGTTTTATCCTTAGAAACAGCTGAGCCATTAAAAAAAAAAACCACCCAAAAAAACAACCAATCACCCCCAGTTCTGGGACAGATAGATCATCCTGACAAAACTGGAGCCCTACTACATAGTTTGGAAAGCAATAAAAAAAACCTTGATCATCTTGTATCATAATGGGAAGTGTCAGGTGAGCTTTATTCAGTTCAGTTATCTATTCCATTTGCAAGAACAGAGGGTAAAAAATAAAAAGCCTTTGTAATAACCAAGAGACAAAATCTAGAGTGTTTTCAGCTGTAGAATGAAAACATGTTTTTCTAAACTGTGTTGTACAGCTTGAAAGGTGAGGTGTCTCAAATATTTGGGGAAAATAGCCTTTGGTTATTAATACAAGGATTCTAAAATAAAGAACCTCAAGCATTTAGAATCTTTACCTTCAACATCTTAAGAAGTAGCTTTGTACTTATTTCAACTAAAAGAAACATCTTGTGGAAGGCTACTCTTATAATCCAGTTTGCTGATTTCCCCATTACTTTTAACTAATAAGTCTTTTTTTTTTTGGTCTAAGAATATTCTTTAATCTTTGGTGTGTGATAAATGCTGTATGTCTCCCATAAGACATAATGCTCTCTCAGTCTACCTACATATTTTTCCTCAAACAGTCTTTCTGATTCATATTTTAACCTCTTTCCCTAGATCCACCTCCATTCCCTTCCACTCCTGCCAGCTAGCCACCTCACTTTTCCATTCTTTGGTGAGATTCCTCTGTGTCTGTCTGACCTTGCAAACACTCCCAAGAAGAGCAGACAGACACATTATTCAGTTGCCTACATACATGGTCATTGCAGCGTGAAAAGTTTGAAAGAAATTCTCAGTGCTGCCCCAACTATTTCATATTCAAGTCAAATCAAAATACGTGAGCTTGAAAGCACACAGAAAAACAGTTCCAGCAGAGTGGGACGAAGGTTTGCTGTCAGTGATTTCCATCACGTGGTGCCTGGTTCACAGCAACATGGCTTTGCCTTCAACCTGCTTGCAATCCAGCAACAAATAAATGCAGCCCACTGTCTGAACAGCATCAATGAGTGCTCTGCCTGATCTGTGCCTGAGAGACTGGAGCTAGGGCAACATCAGTTCCTGCTTCCAAGTGGGGTTGGTTTTGCTATGCAAATAGGCAGAAAATCTAGTAAATCTTGCACAAATGCAGCTCTGAATACAGTTAGGTAGCCCAACCATTAAGATCGTGCTTCTGTGTTCACTTTTTAAGTAAAAGTGCCATTTGAAAACGTTAGAAGACTGCATGATAGAATCATACAATCATTACATTACCTTTAAGATCAAGTCCAACCACTAACCTCACACTGCCAAACTCATCACTAAACCATGTCCTTCAGCACTTAATCTACTCATCTTTTAAATATCTCTAAGGATGGTGATTCCATCACCTCCCTGGGCAACCCATTCCAATGTTTAACAACTCTCCAGTGAAGTTCTTCCTAAGTCTGGATCTAAACCTCCCCCCTAGGGCAACTTGAAGCCATTTCCTTTTGTCCCATCAATCATTACTGGAGAGAAGAGACCAACTCCCACTTTGCTACAACTCTCTTTCACGTGGTTGTAGGGAGTGATCATGTCTCCTCTCAGCCACCTCTTCTCCAGACTAAACAATCTCAGCTCCCTCAGCCTCTCCTCATCAGAGTTGTTCTCCAAACCTTTCATCAGCTTCATTAGTGACTTGATGAGTGCTCTTATAAGAGCTGAGGCAAAAACCTCCCATTTGAAGTGTCATGCTAACAAATGTGTGAAGGTAAGAAAAACATGTGTGGATCATCAGACAACAAAGCCCAAATAAGCAAGAACCAATGTCAAAATCCAGATGTATTCACACAGGCATTTACTCCCCATGAAAAAAAAAAAAAAAAAGAAGAAGAGAAACCTGAATGTCTGTAAATTCCAGAACTCCAATTAGCACAGAAAGACAGAAAAGGCCTTTCTGCAGGTTTTATGGGAAAACAGGAAATATGTGTAAGACAACTGAAAGTTGTGTTGAACAGAGAACGATCAAGTTGGTGCCTGCAAAAGGAAGATATGACTACATACCAAGTATACTCTTGTGAACCAGACAGAGCAATAAAAACAGTTGTCAGCAGTTTCAGAAAGATTCTTCCTGCTCTCAGAACAAAGGATGCTGTTTCAATTGGGGAAGAAAGCACAAGGCAGCAGGTAAACAGCAAGGGAGAGAACGCTACTGAAGGTAACCTGGGATAGAAGATGTAGTCCAGTGACTCCCTGGTGAAGCAACTACAGTAGTGACCAAAGAGTGGTGATACAGTAAGACCGATACCTGTGGGGGGATGGATAACAAGACAGTTATTTCCAATCAAAATACCTTACAAAGTTTCCTCAGAGAGTTCACTAGTTTCCTGCAGCAGCTATGAAAAAAAAAAAAGTAGGGGTGCAGAGAAAGCATTTGTTACTAGTACAATATGCAAAGCTTTCTAGTTGTTCACTTATTTAAAAATAGTGTGTTACACCAAGTATTTTCTTTCAATCTGTTTGGAAGAGCCCAATGAATTCCTGTTGTCTCTGTACAGGTACCTTCTCTTAATGGGACAGCAAAAGTTCCCCTGGAACTAGTTTACAGACTGACTGGGCAGGATCAAACCCACAAAATCAGCAGTACCTGTCAGCCTTCTCTGTCATCCATGGAACTGGGAGCTTTGGAGATGCGCCAGCTTCAGGCTTCTTGTTCCTTATGGCAGCCTGACATGAAAACAAGAGACCACCAAGCAGCCATCATTACTGAAAACAGGATATTTTAGCTATACTGGCATGACTAAAAGGTAACTGCTGATGGGTGCCAATTAGCTAGAATAATCCCATCAGCATTAGCTCAACTGTTCATTTAGAAACCTCTGTCACACTAATTGTTATGGAACTTCATTCTAACACTCACTCCTTTTGTGTGGTGCTGAAAGCCTGCAAAACACTCATCAATTGAACAGCTGATATAACAAACAATCCTTTTTTTTTTTTTAACCCTTTGCTACCTCAATGTTATAACAGTCATTCTGCCCAAGTTTGGATATATATTATATTTTACAAAAAGGATGTATCTCTTTTGGTAAGATATATCTTACCAAATACCGAGTCTTGCTGCTTGCTGTCAATACACAATCAAGGCAAACAAAACCCCCTTTGCTACGGTTCTTCATCAAGCTTCTAACTTAATTCACAACATGTATCTATCTGTCCATAAAAAATAAAGTGTATTTGCTTCTTATTGCTATGTAATTTGTGCCAGAAGAGCATTTTGGCACTAGGTAGTTAGCTGAAAGGCAAACAGCTGACAGCGTTGTTTGGAATTACCGAGTAGCCCTCATTAGCTTCAGATAAACTTTTTGATCAAAACAGACAGTACAGGAAATACAAGAGAGATTTCATTAAATAAATTTATTTGTTAAAATAATTTAACCCCAAATACAACTGCTGAGTTTGCATTGAGTTCTATGTACAATTCTTGTTTTATTTGAAACATCAAGGTTTAAACAACTGACACTGTTACAAAACAAACTGTTGCCCCATTTAAAGTTGCCAGTTGTATTAGAGCTCAACAATTAACTGTGAAATACACTAAGTCACCCCTAGGAAACTCCAAATCAACAGCCTTAAGCCTGATTCCAGAACCCACTCCAGTCTTTCTTCAAACCCTGATCAAGAATTAACAGATGCACAACAATGCGGATAAAAGCCTCCTGCAGTTGTCAAACATTTGCATTTGTCTCGGAGTTTCACGATTAAAGCCTAACCAGTGCTTTGTCGGCACACTGGCAAAAAAAAAAAAAATAACCCACATAAAAATAAAATTAAAAAACAAACATGCACAACCCCCCTCCCCTCAACCGAGTGGCTGACATCTTTAGGCAACATTCTATACAGGAAAGCAAATACCAGTAGTTTTCCCACAGAAAAGTAATGGCAACTGTAGCACTGGGGTTAGGGGAGAGGCTAGAACCAGAACAGAAAAATGTCACCAAAATGTTTTTGATGTTCTGAAGGAGCGGGCAGGGGGGACAGGACTCAATGGAAAACAAAACAAAACCAAACCCAACACAGTCATGTTTAATACTCTTGATCTGATTCTGGTTTGTTTGCTTTGACTAGTTTTCGTGTGCATTTTTAAGGGAAAGAGAAAACAGTTGTTCTCACTGTCATAGCTTTAAAGAAGGAAAGTTGCAACTTTTAAAAGAAACAAACCAACAAAACCGGAGAAATGCTGTCTTTGTAGAAAAGTATAAAGCTCTACAAGACCAGCCAAAGGAAAAATGGGTCTTTGGAACAAATCATAATATTTTAAGGCATGTTATAAGAAACTTTCAAATACTCTAATTGGTAATCCTATCAGGGTACAAACGAAACAGCAACCCAAGGCCAATGACTCCCATCCAGGGTGGGCACGCAGCTGCCGCGTGGCTTCACCTCCCTTCCCTCTCTCCCTTTCTGCTACCTCTGTCTCCTGAAAAAGAAAATCTCTGTTGAGTGCAACTGTCATCGATTCAAGCTCCACTACTTTCACATTAGTGGAAATACAAATAGTGCATAACTACTTCCTCAGAACTACACAATGAAAGACAACACTTACGCTTTCCCCCTGCCATGTTGTGGGGTAGTTCACATGCGGTCTGTGTTTTTGAAAATACAAGAGTATAATGAAGGAACAGGACTGGGAGATATTTTTGTTAATAGTTTCTGTCAAAAACTTGCTGTGCAATTTTTTCCCCATGTTAAAAGCCCATCTGTTTAACATTATGAACTTCATTTTAGGCTGCTCGTGTTGTGCTTCACATCATTCCCCTGGTTGACGAACATCTCTGTAAACAATGTTGCACAGTGTGCATTTCCAACTTGGTTTCAAATTTGTTTTTTTTTTTTCTTTGAGTGTTGATGTGGTGGATCTCACACCAACAAGCTCTTCTACAGATAACTGCTCAGTAACACTCGATAAACTGTTTCCCAGTCTAGGTATTTCAAACACTGAGACAGCATTAACTGGACATCTCGCATCTTGCTTCAGCATGGCAGCCAACATTATGGGCAG
>WBNH01002095.1:13140-43145 GCA_013401255.1 Urocolius indicus | reverse complement strand
TCTAAGGGCCATATACACACACACACACACACGCTCAACACACACATACACACACACCCCAGCACCCCTGTTTTCACTCATTTAAACACAAGGAACTACACTGTTACTGCACAAGGTTGAAAAACTAATTAATGCACGGTGTTATTTAGACCACAGGCTCAGTGACTCTGTATTTTTATGGCCAATTTTACCTATAAAAAGATCCAGCTCAAGACAATCTCTCCAGCATTTAAAATCTAAACATTGTGATTGAAAACTTTTCTATATTTTGATTGTAAGACTTCGGAATAGGTATTTCTGTGCCATTAGTCATGCAAATGATAAATACTTCACTGCTATGAAACTAGCAAGTCAGAGCTCGAGCATCCTTTCAAAATAAAATATTTGCTCCCACCACTTAACACTCCGATAATTGGGGCAACCTTTCAATGGCGTGTTAGGCAATTAAAGAGCCATTTCCACACTCACCTAAGGAATTACAACCATAACTATTTCACCTCTGAACCAAACGATTTCACACGGTTATTCAATTTAAGTTGTCAACGTTAAAGCTATCAAATAGCAAACTTGATTTTTCAAAGGTTAGTTAGGGATCACACCAGAGAACGTAGCCCTTAAAGGCAAGAAAAAAGTGTCGTCTTTAACAAACTTAAAAATGCAGGATGTTCATACTGTCCCACGAGGTTTCTGCAGAAGGGAACATATGGATGCAACATGGCTTAATTTTCCTTACAAGATGGTACTAGTTAATCTATTAAAGTGTTCCTTGTTAGTAAGGCTCAGTATTTTTTTTTTCATCACAGTTGCTTCCTCTTGGTTCAGTAAAGTGATAAATAAAGATGCTTCCTGCTTTGTAAACAGAGGGTTTGTTTGGCTTTTTGCAGAACCAAAACCTGAAGCGATCCTCCATTTTCGAGCAGCAAAATGAAAGATTTAAAACATTCCAACGCCAGACTGTTTCTTCACCCGTCGTTTGTTTTCAGATCTTGCCTCTCATCTCACACGCTGATTCGCCGTTTTCTATTTCAAGATGTGGAATAAGGTGGAGAAATAATAGCATCGATTTTGAAAAAAAACAAAAACAAAACAAAACAACTCCAAACTATGTAGGTCTCTGGTAGCCTCTTCCTCTAACACTGTTTGAAGTTCTGGTGAAATCAACACATTTGACAGAACAAACTTGGCCATAAGCGCACGTCCTGAAGCACGGTAATTACACACTGAAAGATTTGGCTCTCCATTCGCGTTTATGATAGTTGGGAATGGTCTTCAGAGATTCTCTCTCCACTGCTTTCGGTTCCCATTTCCAACAGTTTTCCAGTCTCTTCGGAAATAGTTGCTGTTGTTGCTGTCCAATGTGACAACACACGTACGCTCGGCTGGAACGGCCCTGTAGATCAACAGGCTATGCCATAAAATTGCAGGTGCTCAAAGGGAAAAACGGGCGAGATGTGGTCATTTAACCCAATTATATTCAGAGTCACTGATTGACTTTCAATGCTCAGCTCCGAGTTAATGTTGCTACTTCACTACAGATGTATTTCAAGTGACTCACAAACCAGGAAGTGAAGTAGACAGTTTTACCACCTTACAAAATTTCTGCAAATTAAGTCCAGGTTAGGTCATTCTTAATGCTATTGTATATTACATGCAGAACAGCATGGATCATCTTTGTCTGGCTGTGCTGCATAGTTCATTTGTCTAACAATTTCTGCAAAGAGCTCATCCACCATTGTTTTACTTTTAGCAGAGGTCTCCATAAAGGGGCAGCCCCATTCTTCAGCTAAGGCTCTGCCTTCACTCGACGATACTTCTCGCTCACTTTCCAGGTCCACTTTGTTACCAACCAGAATTACTGGCACCTTCTCATACCTACAGTTTAAAAAAAACAAAAACACCAGCAATAATTATATTTAAAAACTGGTAACATTCTAGATGTAAACATCTATTTGCAAACACTACAGACCCAACAGGAAAGAGACATTTAGATGATCTTAAACTATTATGTTGGAAAAATGCTTTGCATGTTTCACGTTCTAGTAATTCATTGCACCATCTCTCTCTCCTCCTAGAGCTTTCTTGATGAGTTCTGGGGAATGTTTCCTCCTCTGAATTTCCTTTCCCACCAGGAGGATCTGCCAGAAGCACTACCATACTACAAAAACTAGGAATGTAATGTTTTCTACATTGGCAATCTCAGAGTGTAAGAACAGGATGGAAGTTCAACCCTTGCTTCAACATTACAGCCTCCTTCTCCCTGAACGAGTATCACGTATTTTCTGCTTGGGAGGCATCCCTCTCCCTTTCAAAGGTATATTTTAATGTAGATGGAACTCTAAGATTAGCAAGAAAAGGGAGAAAACCAAAGGACCAGTAAATGTGTTTGAAATGTCAAGAAAAGGAGCCCACTTCTAGCACTGGATACACACAAAAGTACTGTTACATAAAAACATGTGTTAGCTAATACAGAATATATAATCATCCCTTGCATTATGCCAAACAGTCAGTCAAACAAGCTGAAAATATAAAAGAAAAAAGAAAAAATGAAGTTCCAGGCAATACTATCAACAGTTCTGCTTCATAATCAACTTGGATAACAAAATAGAATCATGTAAGCTATGAAGGAATTTATTACTTTGCACCTCCCTGTGAGAGATCCCTGACTTTTTAGAAAACTTAAAATGCTTGCCTTCCCCCCCCGCCCCCAACCCCCTCCATCCTCACACGTATAAAACCCTTCTTCAGACATGGAACTAAATAAGTGTTCAGTCAGGTTTTAAATTTACATATTTGCCATGGCAGAGAAGAAAACACTGGGCCTATTTCCAAAATATTCTTACACAGGTTTTTTTTTCACTAAAGCAACAAGGAGCAAAAACACTCATTATGGTTAAACTCACTTAAACTAAAGGAAGATCTAAGAGAAACAAGATGGTTCCCTCTTAATTTAAACCTGATTTTCTACTTTGACTAGCTTAGTAGTCCTCTGAGCGAAATCACTTGAGCGAGGCTGAGCTGTGGACAGACAAGAGTCATAGCTGACACCTGCAGCAGTGGAAGATGTCACCATCATTAAGTCACATATTACTCCATCTCTCCTACCCACCTCTCCTGCCTCCCAAGAAAGGCAGCTGCTGTGTGTGCCTCAGCTGGTTGAAAGAAACATCCAGCAGCTTGGGCTAACCAACCAGTCATGATGAAACTCCACTGCACTACAACAGGGAACCTATGTGTTCCCATTGGCTCTACCGCAGGGATGGTGGGCTCCCTCTGAGCCAGATAGGATAAAAGAGGCAGTAACTTCTTAGACGACCTCAGCAACTCTTAAATCACCCCAGCAGTATCAAAAATTGGCCCAGCTATGTCATATGATGCATCTGAATTTCTATACTTTGTTGTGTCTCGTTGCTGACTATAGATATATCCTTTAATCCACAAGCCAGAGCAGTGGACAGTAGTTCCCTTCACTTTCACCATTTATCTCATCACTGTTTACCATCTGAAGAGACACAATCCTTTCCTTACTCTGTAAATATACAGTATTTAAAGCAATGATACCTTTGGAACCTTTGCAAGAGCTAAGCTGCCATTAATTAAGGACCAAAATACACACAAGCATCTCGAAACCTGTCCTTCCGCGTTTGAATACATGATAGCACAGTCTTTAATTACATAAGATGGATGGCATTCAACAGATAAAAAGAAATATTGAATTACTGTCTTATCTTTATTGTTCAGGTGCACGTGTCCTATTGTATTTGCTGCACTGCACTAAAAACCTTTCAAGAAAAGGGGAATCAGGTATACCTTTGCTGCATTTCTTGGTATCTGAGGGCCCCAAAGTTCCCCCCTGCCTCTTGCTGCCTCCTCTGAGTACTCTGTATCTTCTCAATTTTACCAGTGGGAAAAACTGAGAAATTCAAAGCATCCACTTGGGAAGCATTCAATGAAGAAGTAGATGAGCCAGAATTAAAACACAAGATCACCTATCTTCTTGTTCTGCAAGATCACTCTTAATTTATTGAGAAACACACGCGGAAAAAAACCACCTCACACTTGTTGCAGATTTATAGCTGTTCCACTGAAATATTCAAGTGCTTAATAAGGGTTAGGAACCTCAAAAAAAGCTGTGCAACTAAACAACTGAGAATCTGTTTAACTACAAGTACTTGGCACCTGGGTAATGGAGTGGTAGAAGTAGTGAGGTTTCATACTGCAGAACAAAAAGACCTCATGATAGGATAGCTGTGAAGAGTCTAATTCCTTTATTTGCACAGGACCATCTAGGAAACTATTAGGTAGAACAGACAGAAGTACTTTTCTATATTGCTTTTTTCTGCTTTTGTCTCTTCCTTTTTTCTACCTTCACCACCTAAAATGAGATGGGAATCCTACAGTAAATAGCCTTATCCTCCTCATAATCCAAATTCGTCCAATAACCACTTTACAACATCAAATTGCCCACGAAAATGTTTCTGCAAAACTCTCATTATATCACCTTTATCAATTACCTCCTCACAGGGCAAAGATAAAGTTGCTCTTGCAAAATATGTCCTTGTATCACCCAAATTTTGAATAGTCAACTTTAGAGAGAAAAGCTTTATATATAGCATATATGTATACATGACATATTCTATACATATAAAAATATATACACTTATGCCTGCCTATAACATGTATAGAAACTGTAAGAGATACACACAGAAAGTCACGTTATTTGTCTTTCTACATAGGAAAGTCAGTATCTGTTAATTAGAACAACAGAGGTCACAATATAGCAAATGATGGGAAAATAGTCAATGGATACCAAGTGGGAGATTGGTTCCAGTATGGGCTCACGAGCTCCAGTTCAGTATCAGTCCCATCAGAACCAAGCTGAGCATGGGAGAGCCAGAACAGCCATCTGTGTATTGTACTGTCTACAGACCAAGATGATGATGGATTGACTGTGTGTCAGACAGTGCCATAAGTGAACTAAAAGAACTTTACAGAAATTATGTGGGTCCATGCAGTGGTTTCAGCCTCTGCTCATCTTCATTCAGGGTCCCTAAGGGTCTTCACTGTACTTCCCAGCTTTTGAGTTCTCGGAACACATTGTGGAAATCCTAGCTCTCAAATAAACCAAGATCTATAAACTCTGAAGTTCAAGTTGGCTCTCCACTCTTTACCTCCCAGCACTGTGAGAATTCCCTCTGTCTCCTGGGCAAAATTACTTCTGAGTACAGAGGAGATTTCTGGCTTAATGCTCTCCTTACCACACCTGAACTTGCCAGAGGCAACTTCTGCCTGCTCCTGGAGTCTTTACTGGCTGTTTGCAGAGCTTCAGACTGCCCAGATGTTGGCATACCCGCTGCTGAGGCTGAAGGGAAGAACATCACTTTCTCACAGGCTTTTCAGCTTGCTGAATTTCACTGCTGTTGAATTTCTGTGATCCATGAGAAAAATAGCTCCCTCAAAAAAAAGAGCTGCCTTGCAACGTCAAAGCAGCAATGCAGAACCCTTCCATACAACCACAAAAAAACCCACAAAACACATCCATAAAAAAACCTCTCCAAACTAACCAAAAAAATTATGATCCAGGAATTTACAAATCCTTCCAAGAACTTCAAGTAGGATCTAATCTACCTCACAATTTTAGTAGTGCAAAAGAGGTTAAAACTTCACTACCTGTAGTAGAGTCCTGAAGACCCAGACTGCTGCTGCCATCACAGGAGGTGTGGGAGAAGCAGGTCAGTGCACTGCAGGAGCTGGGCAGAGGCCCTCTGCCTTTCAGTGTCGCCCATCTCCCTTCTTAGCACAGGAGAAAAGAGCATGCTTCTGCTCCTTGATCCTGGAGGTGGAAAATCCAGTTCTTTCAGTACTGCTAAAAGGCTTTGAGTGGCACTGATCATTCCCAGTGAAAAAGCATGAAAATAAAAAACTGCTGCCAGTTTTGTGTGTCGGTACAGCACTGTACGCACTGCAGGGCAAACATCACAGCAGAGCTGGTAAGAAATATACTCAAATGCAGCACAGGAAGCCTTGACTTTTTAAGACTCTTGAGGAAAAAAAATTTGCAAGACCAATTAAACATGTTTGCAGAACTCATTTAAAGAACAAAGTACTTCAATCTGTTCAAATGATCTCACTATCTTAAGCTCCAGTACGACAGATACTGAGCAGTGGCAGCTCCTGAAGAGATAATATGACTGCAGTCATTTATAGCCCCACGAAAGACTGCTGTAGAGTGAAATACTATCATATCTAGAATATCATTACTAGCAAGATAGAGTCATTGCTTCATAAAAGACAACCAGCAAATATTTCCGAGTCCCAAATACCTATGCAGTATTAAAACCTACCCTGTTACCAACAAGCTTTTAGGACCAACAGGCCACAGTAAATCCCACACTTCTCCTGAGGATGGACACCGTAGCCATGTGCAATCAATAAATACACAGACTTAAGATGTTTTATATAGGCCAGCTATGTACCACTGGCCACACACCCTTACATGCCAAGCAGAGATACATAGTTTCACTATTTTATCTTACCTCACATAGCACGTACATCATCCACAGTTCTGTTTAGATTAATATGTATACTTAAAACATTTAGAAAGACTCAAGATGAATAGTATATCAATTATCTTTGGAGATTTTTATCTCTCATTTCTTTCTACTTCAAGTTTGATTTTGAGAGAGAAAAATATGGGCAGTACCTAACATCACATCTGAATCTATTTAAAAGGTACTTTTCAGAGTTGTGGTTAGACCTGTCATTGGATAAAGATAAACCAAAGATGACATGCAGTAATGTTGTGGTTTTGCCCAGACTGGAAAAGGAAAAAAACCAAACACATCTCCTCCCCTTCCCACAGGACACAGTCCCAAATGAACTTCTCTGGTGTGGGTTCTTCCCAGAAGCTACAGCTTCTGCTGGGCACAGTCACTACCCCTGGCACAGTGCAAACAAATCTCAGCTTCACCAGTCCTCTCTGCAGGATGCAGAGGAGTCTCTTCTGCTCCAGCACACCTCCTCCTCTCTTCCCTCACTGACCCAGGGGTTCACATGGTCACTTCTCTCTCTCCTAACTCTTTGCACCACCATCAGCTAGAAAAACAGAAAAAGAAAGAAAAGGGAGAACTCTCCTCTTCCAGCTTCTTCTTCCTCTTAAAAAGTGATTGTGGAAGCACTCAATTGTCTCAGCCCCAGAGGTGGGTCTGACTCAGAACTTCATACAGGAGTCATCTTTACAGCTCTTTCCCCATTACCAGAAACGGCTCCACACAAAATCATGACAAGTAAAAATCTAATTAAAATGATGAAAAAAGAAAGAAAGGAAAAAAAAAAGTAGACCAAGGCTAATAAACTAACCTGATTCCCTTGAACCGTGCTAGAGATTGCCCAGTATCCCTAAACTGGGTGAGTGGACAGGGAAGAAGTGAGTTGGATCAGTATGGAATAAGATACTAAGAAGTTCAAATGGGTTCACACTTTCTCATTTCACACTCTGGAAATGTTGCACCTTTTATAGGGATTTTGCTTGAGCTTCATAGCTGAGACAATTACCTTCGTCCAAAATACAGAAACTTTCTGCATAATAAAACCAAATTCAGATTAAAAAAGGTATATATATTCTTAAAGACTATTTCTTATAATTAGCTTCAGGTCTGTTGAAGTTTATGGAAAGGTATAATCTTCCAGCTTTTCATGTTAAATACTAGGACCACTGAAATGTAAAGGTATCTATCCATGACAATTATTTGTAAGCATCAAAAGAAGTCTCCAGTACCAAAGCACCTTTATCACCTCCTCCATATGAAGAGTGTCCTCCTGTCTTTATTTAGTGTTTTAAGCACGTATTTCTAGCACTTTTGACAGTATTTCATCAAGGCAAGAAATTTAAGGGATAAAGATATTAAGGACAACGATAATGGAAATGTGAGAAAGACAGTAAAAATAACCATCCTTCATTTTAGACTTACGAAAAATTTGTGCTAAGAATCCTGCCAAAATGCACAGTAGAAGAATTCTGGGTAATATGAAATAAAGTATCAGAAATGACAGTTAAATCTATTAGATTGTTTAAATATTACTAAACATTAATGTAACTTGCAAAAATTTTATTATCTCCAGTAAAATCTGCCATAACTTGAATTAAAAGTTTCCTCATGTAGGAACAGAGCATATTCCATGTGTAACTATCCTAAATTTTTCTTATCCCTTCCACACCATTCCTTGGGACATTTAACATAGAATTCTCAATAGTTAAAACCACTTCAGAGGATAAGGCATATAATGTTCCTTAGTCTGATTCTGATCCTCTCAAATGCCAGGATGAGAGGAAGCAAGACCACAGAACTGTCAAGAGGAAAACAGTCTTTGTGGAAAGGTTCCAATTCTTGAACCAAAGCAGCAACAAAAATATATACATACTTTTAAAGCTATTACTACCTCATGTTAGGAAATCCAGCCAGAGAAGACATTTCACTTTTTCCAAACCTCAATTATTTCTGTTTTGTTAGTTTGAAAAATCTCAACAGTGTGAGTTAAAGCAACAGCAGGGGCTCAGACTGCAAAGCTGTATCATTTTCCACGGAGTCCTGAAAATACACATAAATGAAAAAGTGTCTATATCTGTATATGTCTAGCATGTGCCAGGAGAGAGATATGTAGATCTAAAAATAAGCAGGTTTCTGCAAAGTTCAAGCACTTTGCTCTCCAATAGAAACGTTTTCAGCTTCCCAGGTAAATTCACACAGAGCAGCCGTAAAACCCCCACCTTTCTGATGCAAACAAGTCATTCCAGTTTATCAATTACTTGTATTTAATATTCAGTTTTGTAAGCTATATTGTGTAAGGATTTAATTACATAAGCAGCAACTCCCAACTAAAAAAAGAATCTTAAAATCATTTTAATAAATGACTATAAATGTTAAGGAGCTTATTGGAAGTCCCACTGCAATTAGGTGTCTGAGTCATGAATTAGTTTGCTATAAAGAACAGTGTATGGCCTAATTGCAGGACAAGGGATCTAACATTTTATTCTAGGCTTCGATGTGAACTCCTTATGTAGCCTTTGGGAAACAAACTCTTCAGATGGATTGACTGAGGAATATAAAGTCAGAATAATTGTACTTACTCACAGGGCAGCAAATTAAATAATAATCGTAAAACAACTTGAAGAATGATATTAGAATAATAAATAACCACCACACCATAATGCTTTTGAGGAGGCTTCACAAACTATCTTTGTTCTTGTAGGTGAAACTTTCTGGAAATAATCACCTCAATGTAAATAAAATATTTTCAAATCAGTTCAGTTCTGTGGTTGTTACAGTCAGTCTACACTTTCCACTTTGGTTTCAAGGTCTAGGGAAAGTCTCAAGCAATGCTGGTTTTGCTGAAATTGTTTGGCAGGCTCACCCTTGATATTGTGTGTGTAAGTAATTAAGAGGAAATAGTTCTCTTCCAAGCAAAAGTGCAAGAAACAAGAACAAAAAAAAAAAACCAATGTGGCAAAGCACTATATATATATTTGCTTCCCAACTGTTGTTATAATCACTTGTTAACCAAAGCACTTAAACACATTATTTCTAGGCAGCTTCCAGCTGAGGCTTTCCAAGGGACAGGAACAGTGGACAATACTATCCAAATATATGTATTCAAAGACTTATCCTGTAAACTGACATTCCTTTGCTGCAGAGACAACAGGATGATGCATATATTTCTCTATGAAGATCACTAAAGAACTTTTCAGGTAATTTCCAATCGCTTCGGAGAGAAATTCTTAGCTATAGAGAATTTTCCACATGTAAGATCTCATGGAGGAACTAGAATAATGATAAACTCCTTCCACGTGTTCAGACTGTTTCTGCAAGTCACTGCAGATTTAACTCATCTTCAGGTCCAAGTCACCTGCTTGAGCATTAAAACAGCGTGAATACCTGAAAATTCAAAGGCCTGCCAACATGCCCTATGGGAAGAGAATTGACTGTTCACTAAAGAGAAGTCCTAAAGAAAAATCACCAGTCACTAAGACATTAGGAAGATCTCTTTTCAGCAAGCCTGTAGAACTCCACCAATGTTTAAACTATGTTCAATGACACTACCAGTGTCAAAGTAAGGCTCTGGCCTAGGAAGCACTGGAGATGACAACACGGAGCTTGACAGGAGTAACAGCAGTTCTCATCTACTGATATTCTGATGCTTGAAAGTCTTTACAAATCAGAGGTTTAGCTTTCACCTTAAACAGGATACATCACCCGAGTATCTATCATTAAAATCAGTATCTAACAGTGAACTCTATTGTTAAGAGTGAAAAGACCTCAAGTGGTACGTATAACATCTACCTGCTTAGCACTGCTAAGTATAGGCAATGAAAAAAGCAGGTACCTATCAAAAGTAACATAAGCCTCTGACACATCATCCAGCAAGTCTACGGACTCTAATTGTTTCATATTTTTAATTTATTACATTGCTGTGTTCAAAGAACTCAACAGTTCCCCTAATATGCATTACCAATTATCAACATGCCTTGTCACAAGAAGTTTCTCTCGGAAACATCTCGACAGGCAAATTTAGATGAATTATCGTAATATTTTAAAATACATCATAAACTTACTGCACAACATTAACAAAGGCTGGGAAGCAGGAGGAAAATGATCAAACACATTTGTACCAATTCAGAAATATCAAACTTTATGCCTGTAGCTGGGTTAAGGAAAAAATATTTGAGACAAAGACACTGTTAAGATTCTATTTGGAAAAGCTGAAGCAGCATCCAGGCCTTCTATAAAGACCAGAGTCTGGAAAGTAATTTATGAGGACGGCAGTAGGCCTGGTTTCTTACAGATTCAGTCAATGCTGATATCTAAAGCTCTATTTTTTTCCTTCTGTCTACAACTCTTTCCCTTGCCATTCTCCAGTCCATAATTAGGACTGAGCACATGCCACAGTTTCTTCCATGACTAGAGCACTGACAAGGTATCTTTCCCACTAATAATTCTGACAGAATGGGAAGTCTCTAGTCCAAACCCCTGCTCAGAGCAGATCTCAAGCAGCTTGCTCAGGGCCATGCACAGTTCAGTCTTGAAAATCTCCAAGGACAGACTTCCCATGATCTTTTTGGGAACTTATGCTAGAATTTAATTTTGTTAAACTTTGCCACAGAATTCAAAACCTAGTGGAAAGCAATGGAGGAAGATGATACAAGCAGACAACTGAGTTGCATAAGGCTTGTTTCCACAGCAAATGAGCTGAGAAACACACACCAAAGGTACAAAAATATTTTTAGCTATACATTTATGTAGAGGAACTGATGATCACACTTACAGGACTCAAGACGCCCATATATCCTAGAATTATGAAAACAAAGTAAATGAACCAGATTTTACAGAGTTAACTAAATTTCAAGCATTAGTTAATTACAACTACAATCTCTTTATTCTAGTTTGACATATATAAAGCAATATTTGGGGTTGGATACACAAGAGTAAAAACTTCAGCTAATAAAAATAATAAAATGCAAAACACATTTTCAAATTATGCCAGAAGGCTATAGTCCTGTAAAGTATTATTTCACTCTTCAAAGTGAGTGTACTCCTATTCCTTTAACCAATTTATAATCAGAATCATAGAACAGTAGGGTTGGAAGGGACCTTTAGAGATCACCTAGTCTAACCCCCCTGCAGAAGCAGGTTCACCTATATCAGGTCTCATAGGAATGTGTCCAGGTGGGTTTTGAAGACCTCCAAGGAAGGAGACTTCACACCCTCCCTGGGCAGCCTGTGCCAGGGCTCCCTCACCTGAAGAGTGAAATAGTTTTTCCTTATGTTTAAATGGAACTTTTTGTGTTCCAGTTTCATCCCGTTACCCCTTGTCCTGTTGCTAGATACCATAGAAAAAGGGATGCCCCAACCTCCTGACACTCATCATGTAGATATTGGCATAATCACCTGAGAAAAATCCCACTACGAAACTATTCTAACAAGATTTTCTCTGGCTAGTTAAAAATTACACTTTTAATGTCTTCAAGAACAAGTCTAACAATTCATAACCTTCTTAGCAGCATCACCTGCTTCCAAAGAATTAAGAGTTCAGGAATCGTTGTGTCATGCTGTTCTGTCAGCATCAGAGGGAAAGCACAGTTTCTCCTCTGTATTAAAGCAGGAGCCTTCATACTCTGAGAAGCTGCAGCTGCTGACTTTCAGCACTACCTAGATCCAGCCTCTGAAAACATATGCACATCTGGGGTCACAAAGCTCACCTTTGACAATTTGATTGCCACTGCCATAGAATGGTAAGGGTTGGAAGGGACCTTTAGGGATCATCTAGTCCAATCTCCCTGCTAAAGCAGGTCCACCTAGATCGGGTCACACAGGAATGCATCCAGGCAGGTTTTGAGGACTTCTGGAGGAGACTCCACAACCTCTCTGAGGAGTCTGTCAGGGCTCCCTCACCCCTCCCAGTAAAACAGTTTTTCCTGATGTTTAAATGGAACTTTGTGTTCCAGCTTATTTCTATTAGCCCTTGTCCTGTCACTAGGTACCACAAGAAAAAGTGACACCCCACCCTCCCCACAGCCACAACTATCTGCTCTGTAGAATCAACCATGATGTATGGATACAAACTGCACTTCCATAGTGGTTTTTATTTATTTGTTTTTTTAAAGAATTTAACCTTTTTAAATGAATCCAGCTCCAGGTCATTAAAACTTTTTCTTAAGTAATAAAAATAATAAATCAAGAGGCAAACAGCCTGGCATAAATTTCTGCTCTCCTGTCAATCATTGCATGGAAGCTAAGGCAGATAGATACCAGAGTTTATGTGATACTGCATAGCCTGTCGAGAATGAAGCATCTAGTATGAAGCACAGACATCTTTGTTGCCCTAGTAACCACACAAGAACACAAGCTTAGTGTCCTTCAAGCTAATAAAAATATCCTACAATGTATACAAGAAAAAGTGGCAAAACATGCCTTGTTGAGATAGGTTTTCCTCACAATGATACAATTAGGTTACAACTTTGGGTATTTTTCAGAAGATAGGCTATTTTACAGAAATTCTAAGCAAAAGGCCATGCTGGTACAGCGAACCAATTCAGGAGAACATAGTACAAGTTCCATCATTTTCTCTTTTACTTCAATAGCAGTATTATACTTGATATCCTCTTCACTATTAGTCAAGTCCTCTTTTACCACAATAAAATTTGTCACCAACAAAGGAAAAAAAAAAAACCAGCTGTGAATCTGAAGGCCTTGACTAGTTTCATTAGCAGATGTTTTGAAAGCCTCTTCACTCCTGCTGAGCTTCTACCACAATATTTGACTTTTACCTTGGGAAAGAAAAAAATTCTGCCATGGATTCAGAAAGTTGGTGGCCCTTATCTTACAGAATAATTTACGCAACTATCATAAGCCTAGTTTAAACATCTGGAATATCTGAATGAACAGAGCACCAAGAAGGTTTTCTTCTCTGGTTTTCAGAAATTATCTCTAACTCAACTTTCTAACTCTAGAAATTTGATTCAAAAAGAGCACATCAGCTAGTGAAATGAAACTTTTCATATCTAAAGGTGAATATTAAAAAATAAGAACTTCCAATTTTTAAATTGTTTTCTTATTTGTTTGAGGTTTTTTTTTAAAATAAGTTTCAATCCATCTTCAAGTATAAAATACTGCTTACCAGTTTGCTACCTCTATGCAGCGAATATACTGTATGAGTTATCGATAACCTCTTATGTTGAGCATAAACTTCATGATATTCTTAGAGGTTTTTTTCATTCTTTCTACAATAACACAGTTACCACAACACCAACAGACTACTTCATTCTAAATCAGCATCTTGAATATATTGGAAGACTTGGAAGTTTCCCTGTTCTAGTAAGAATTTCTTTATAGAATGATATTGAATAAAGGGTATCTAATACATAAACCAGTAAAACCTGAACATTTTAATCTTCTTTATATCTGTGTTTATTTTTCAAACTAATATTTATATAACTCAGACACAGCTTTATGAGGAAAAGCTGTGGGACTTGGGACTCTTTAGTGTAGAGGAGACTGAGGGGAAATCTCATTAATACTTACAAGTACTTAAAAGGTGCACGTCAAGAGGATGGGACAACACTTTTTTTCCTGTTGTCTCCTATAACAGGACAAGGAGCAACTAACAAAAGCTGAAACATAAAAAGTTCCACTTAAACATAAGGAAAAACTGCTCTACTGTGAGTGTGACAGAGCCCTGGCACAGGCTGCAGAATCTCCTTCTCTGTAGGCTTTCAAAACTTGCCTGGACACGTTCCTGTGTAACCTGATCTAGGTGAACCTGCTTTAGCATGGGAATTGGACTAGATGATGTCTAGAGGTCTCTTCCAAATCCTACCATTCTATGATATCATCTCAGATGTTGAGTATAGATGAGCCAAATAGATGAGCTATTTGCATTTTAACTAAGTGTAATGTCTTTGGGTCTAGCCTAGGTTAAAAAAACCTCCCTTTTCCCAGAAGTTTTACTAACCTGTCTCACAGCGATTTTGCTGTCTATGAAGACACTTTGTGGCATTTAATCACCTTGAAGACTATTTTATCTTGCACACATTAACACTATCAGGTATTCAGCCATGTCTGCAGCAGCAAGGTAGCCTCCATGATCACTGCATCTCAGGGGCTTTGAGCACCTGGCTGCTTTAGCCAGTGCCAAAGCTGTGTCAGCAGTGGGGCAGGTGCATTAGGATCAGAGCCCAAGGCTCCTGCCCATCTGCATCCCTAGGGTACTGGAGAGCCTCCAAACTGGCTCTTTGCTGGGGGCTGTATGCTGGCTAATGGCCTGTGTCACCCAAAGGGACAGTTACTCAGCCCAGCTGAGGGAAAGGATGAGCTTTGCTAGCTGTTACAAAAAGCAACGCGTGCATGAGCTTGTGAGAGAGGGAGGGAGAGAAGAAAAGAATGAAAACCTTCACAAGGAGAGGCTATATCTCTTACTGATATATGTTTTACAGACAAACAAACAAATCAGGCCAAGATAAATAATCTCTTTAAAACTGGAAGTTCCTACTTGGACACCGAATTTTAACATTGCTTAAAATCAAGGAGGAAACAAATAACGTGGCTTTACATTGGCTTAACCTAATTTATTCAGAAAGTAATTTTGTAACAAAACTTTCCATATGTGGACCAAGTATGTTTTCAACTATTCTAAATAGAAGATGACTGCAGAACCTGGGGAGAATCGCATTTTGCTTCCCGTCCTGGCTCCTGACCCCACAGGCTGGAAGACTGAAAAAAGCCCTCTGCATATATGCATATAGATGTACATTTCAGCTGTCTCTCCTAATAAATGCTGCTACATTAAAAGTAAGTTTATGTAGGTAACAGTTTGTGAAAGATGCTAAACTAGAATGTACCTTGTTTTATGCTGAGAAACAAAATATTGCCCCAATACTAAAGTGTGTTTGTCACATTCTAGGTACAGAAATATTGATAATTCATATACTTAATCCTCAAGTATTTTATTACCATCACTTTTTAGAAAGTTTAATTTGTTGAGAGGAAGAGCCTATATTTAAAGATACCCCAAACTCTTGTGTCCATCACACTTTTTTCACTGAATCACTAATTGGTAACTGGAATTTCCTGAGAATACTCCACTAATTAGTTTTTTCCACATTAAGCTGTCCTATGCAGAAGGCCATTTCAATTAACATGAAGGTGTGTGCAGGAGTGTGAAGCCCAGACTGTTCCCAGTCCTTTTAATCTAACCACATTTCTTCCTGACAGACAGAAAGTCTTTCAAAGGAAGGCGTTTTGATCATCTCTGGGAGAAGAATGTAGACTTCAATTACCAGTCCAATTATCCCAGCTAGGAAGGCAATACAATTGCTTAATTTTAGAGTAATAAGGGACTTTCAAGGTGTGCCTTCTCAGCTTTCATCCGAAATTGAGCTTTCCATTGTCCCTCTCTGGCAGATGAGGCTACCATGATGGCAATCACTGTTTCAGAATAAAAATCATCTGGAGGAGAATGTGACATGTGCCAAGTTCAGCAGTTTCAGCACCTTCAAGTGATTTGTTTTCGTTCTTGAATATGCTCATCTCAATTTTTACAAAAGGATGCTTTTTGAGGGTTAGAACAAGATGAAGGGGAAAAAAAGAGCAATACTTGCAATAAACAGCAAATCATACTGAATGACTAAGTTCTTGAGAACCCACGAGAAGAACACAGGGTAAACATTTTTCCCCTATTTTCTTTCCTATGTGGAGTCTACAAGGTAGAAGTCCTTACCAGAGGCAAAAACATTGTAAACCAAGGGGCTTTTCCCCCTTAGTTTGTTCTTATCAAGCCTAGGAATATACCAATACACCCTGCAATACATGGTATGCACGTCACTCTCCTTCTCTCTTCCTCATGTTCTAGAACATTATGGACGTTTGAAGTTAAAGTATCCTGACTCTGCCTTTTTGTATATTTTATTTTCCTTTTCAGAACACAGCTATATTGTAAACTTTGGTAGGTAAAAACTGTATTATGTGGACTTGTCTAAGCCAAGAGTTACAAAAATACTAAGGGGAAGTGTACAGGAGAAACCACCTTTCCATCATCAGGTCAGACTACCACGATGCTTATTTTGAGCTTCTTATTATAGAGTTTTCAGACAGAAAACAGTATTTTGAATATGTCCACTACAGTTTAGTAGCAAACTGAGAGTTCATATTATCTTCAAGTGCAAATCAACTCTTTCTTGAGGAACAGCTTTGCTTTTAGATAAACATTGTGTCTCCAGTCTATAAGCCATGACAGATGCTCACTAGCTGAACTCCTGGCAATTACCAACATTACTCATGGTGTAAGTAAAAAAGATGAGAAGAATAGGAGCCTTAGTTCATCAGGAGGCAATTCAAGGACTGCATTGGCTCACTATGGTACCTGAAAACCACTCTTGCACAGATGCAGAATCTGTGCTGCAAAGTCCAGCAATCCTCCAATTGCGTGGTCAGCGCAGAATTTGAGGCATGGGGCCTGGTGGCAGCATGACATCTTTCACAACAACACCAGACCTTTTTTAAGTAAGAGCTGGTACTTGGAGTGGTAATAGGAACAGCATTGCTTGCCAACAGTCGCTGACAGACTCATCTGATGGGTAGCGAGCATCTGTCTTTGGTTGCTATGAAATCTAGCACTAGAAATAAAAGGGTTACAAGAGGTTTGACTGAAAACTGCTTGCTACATGATAAACAGACTCATCAGAAATTTGCAGCAGCTCCAGAGCAAGACAGTGATACTTCAGTAAGCGACACAGGTTACACAATCCCAGAGGAAACAACTGTAATACATACAGCTGCGGACCAGAGGCACGACCATTACATATCCATGCAGTCAAGGCAAAAACATCATCTGATCCACAACGTTATCTTTAAAGGCAGCAGAGGAATCTTCAGATCTCATCAAAACACAGCTACTCGTTCACCAAATCAACAGCCAGTCTAACTTCTCCACAATTTGAATAAAATTTGGGAATACCTGGATTAAGTAAAATTACAGAACATTCTGTCATATCTACATTTTCTGGAATATCACCAAGAATCAAGCAGCAGGTGGCTATCAGTTCTCTCACATGGCAAACATGTAACAACTACTAGAGAAGCAGATGACATGAAGATAGCCTGCTAAGTATCCATAGCTTCTAATATTAAGTGAGGCTGCAGATATCTAAACTAGAGGAAACACAGGAGAGAGACCTATGAAGAGTAATTCGTCAAGTTTCTTCATGTTTGATATTTAAGATTAATGTCTGTGTACTCTTGGCAGGCTATCTTGATATCATCTGCTTCTCCAGAGTCTTCCTAGGAAATAATCTATCATCCTTCAGGCAATCACTTGTATGAAGATAGGCAGCTAAACAGATTCTACTCCACGTTTAATGCTACCATCAGCAACATAAACTGTGCACAGAACTTTTGTTTTTTAGAGAAGACACCTGAAGTACACAAATTGTCAAGCCCATGCTGTGAATGATATGACCGAACCTGTAGTCTGCTCGATAATCTGTACTAACAAGATCCATATAAAGGCATTCAGAAATTCACCGCTCAAAAGACAAGGTATGAGATGGAAGCGAAAATGCAGAAGGTAGAGAGAAAAATATTCTGATGGTAAATATTTCTTGGCTTTGAATGCAAAACTGAAGTAGGTAAATAAACTGGGACTCCAGAAGAATTTGAGAAGCTGTGTCCATGAGCATGCTCCAGAAAATTTCTGCATACACAGTTTCTCGACAGGACACATCCATCTAAAGATTTTGTCCCAGCAAGGTAGCTGTCTGAAGGCCTACAGATTTGCAAGCCCAGCTGAGCTATATATTGAAGCCAAAGCAGGGTCACACACCTAAGCTCACTTGGGATTTACATATGAGACATGCAAGCTGCCAAGTCTCTCAAGAGGCCAAATTCACTAGATATTCTTCTGTGAATCTAGGAACACACCAACAGTAAGATACTCATAAAAACACCACAGACATCACTTCCACAGAAAGCCATGGGAATAAAAGTGAGTACTGGCAATGCTCTCACCTTTAATGGAGCAGTACATCAATTACAGCACTGACCAAGGAGGTAAAAGACCTGCCCCATACACTATCATCATACAAGTCTCACTTCTGCTTTTCCCCAAAGATTGCTTCTAACCGCTAAGCTAAAAGATAGGTTGAGAAGATACTCTTCAGTATTCTTGTTGAAGATGCACCACTATGAAGGCAAATGCAAATATATAAAAGCAAATTCACAAATCCAGGCTGAACAACAGAGAAAGATCATGTGTATAAGCTAAAGACAGACACTAGGGACTGAAATCCAGAGATTTCTCAGGGCTGCTTATTTGCTTTAGGTTAAGAAGTCACTGAAAAAAATGCAAAATCAATATCCCATACAGTGAATGGTCACCAGAAGACTCTCCTAGTCCAGGTGACCACAATATTATTCCAGGAAAGGTCAACTGTTGCTCCATGATGACATAGTGGCTTCTATTTTTCTCCCGTTCTTTTACAATGTAAGCGTTTTGATCAGTGAGAGGGCTTGCCTCGCAAGGAGAGATACATACACAAGGCAATACTCCTGTGGCAGCAAATCATCTTGAAGCAATGCAGATTCCTAAAGAACTGACACAGAAAAGAAATATTGAACTATTTTGCAAGACTCATTTCTCATTTATTTCTCAATGAAATGCAAAAAGACAGAAGGCTGTCATTGAAAAAAAAAATCTGCAATGCATTATATGTTCAAAAGACCAATGCCAGGATTCCCTGCTTTGGAGAGCATCCTGCCACACTTAGTACAAAACCAACCTCTCCTAGCCCCAAAGCCCCCACTGTATACTGAGGATGTTACCTATTAAAGAACCCAAGTAGATCAAAAAGATCTCCCCTAACACCACACCCGAACAGATAAAAGCAATGGAAGAACTCATTCCAAAGTGCTGCTTGGATTTTGAGTGTGGACCTCGGCCTTATCCCAGCAGAAGGTGACTCATGTTTCTTTTTTCCTGGCATTGTAAGGAGCAAGCTGCATGTCAGCTACCAAGAATCTAACTGCTCCTGGGAATAGCACAGCAAATGCCTTATTTAAGCAATGAGATGGAGAGCCTGGATCTGACCAGAGACTGAGCAGCACTCAGATTGGTTGGGATTTTGGGGGGGAAGGTGTGTATAAAAGACATAAAATGGTCCAGAAGAACTAGTTCAAGGTGATCATCTTCTGCCTTCCAAATTATTTTCAAAAAAGAATTTGAATTCCTACAGTTAAAAAACCCCTCAACCCTTAAAACCACAAAGCTCACAGAACACCACCATTTGACTGGTCTTCAGCAGAAAGAGGGGTAAATTTTGAACCCAAAGACAGATGATGACTGGAAAATCGTTTACAACATCAAGTCCTTTTGGCAGCACAGACTGAGAGCATATCTTCTTAAAAACAGTGTACAAATAGCGGTATATGAATAAGGACTGCTGGCATGTAGTTCAAAACAATACACACATCCCAGATTCTGCATCATGGACAAGTGCAATTAAATACAGAGACAGGTGAAAAAAACTAAACCCGGACTTTTTTTCCCCCTACTCAATTTTTTTGAGGGAAAATGGTACAAAACCCAGATGCTCCATAGTCTTTGCTTTGTTCTGACAAAAACAATGAGCTCCTAAACTTTAAAAATTAAATTGAATTTGATGGTAAGGAAATTTTAAAAGAAAAGCAATTCCTGAGGAAAGATAATTTATTCATTTCTAGATAGGTCTTACAAAGTTCATGGCTATTTCAAAAGAAAGAAAGCATTCCAGTTATTTGCACACTTCTGAAATGTTGCAAGGAAGATTTCGTACAGCAGTTAAAAAGATGTTACAGCAATGTGGGAAACTGTAACTGGATCTAATCAGATAAAGTAGGTTGATCAATCCTGGCTTATGCTCTATACTGTAGAACACATTAGGAGTAAGAAGGCAAACAGTACAAACATTCTTCTATCAAAACTTGCTGGTCACAGCAAGCACACGTATAACCCAGAGGCAATCTACATCGTTATTTCTCAAAAGCGTCTTTTCTTGCAATTAATCAGAAATCTGGGTCCAAAGGTACTCTTCACAACATTCAGAACACTTAAGTTCACCGCCCTTATCCAATTCATTTCCTGTTCAAATTAAATTGTAGCCGAGTTGAAATTCATATGGGAATCTCAAAGACTATTAATCTTTTAGTTAAGGTGTCTACCTGTTAACCAGAACAATAACAGGAAGTTGCCTAACCATTCGACAAAGTAAGAGTTCTGTTTTATTTTACCCCAGACCATTACCCTAAGCCATTACGTTCTCATATTATGAAGTGCTTTAATGTCTGCTTCATTACCCTTTTTTTTTTTTGCAGAAGATAACAGTAAAGTTGCGAAAGCTCTATCTACATGACACAAGTGATGTTTTAAAACGAGCTAAATCAGCTCAAAAAGGAGATAAAAGTGTTTTTTATTGTCTTTCACCTGATCTTTCACCTAGTCTAGGCCTAATCAAGACAGGGATTAACATACTGTCACCATTGCATTTTTAAAAGAGTTCAGCATCAACTAATTGAGCCAGCCCCACAACATTCATTTGAGAAAGGATAACGTGCTCATATCACACCTTTAATTCTCTTGTCTAGACTAGGATTTAAGTCAACACAGCTGCTAAAATACAAGCCATTGACAAAGACAGCGTTCAAGTCGCAGTCACCGTTGTAAACTGTACCTAGACTACATTGTTTCCCTCAGTGCAGCTAGTCTGTATTGGAAACCTCTGGAAAAAAATGCAAAACCAAACACAAAAAAATGCCCACAGTTTGGCAGGAAGCTAATGAAAAAGAGAACATGAAGAAGCAGATAGCTAGAGTTCTTGTTACTTTAACAATCACATAAATCTTTGTACAAGCCACTACATGCCAGGATAATTTAGCATTGCAGTCCCAATTGCTTCTCTTTTCTCTCTCAAAACGTTATCATCGCATACCACCTACACAATTTACAAGGAGGCAAGCAAAAAAGTAATAAAAAAAAAAAAAAGGTGTTTGAGCAACACTTGCAATATTTCAGAAATAAGATAACCAGTAAACTCAAGTTTGTTCTTGGGTGCAACAAATAAAAATCTGGCACTGAATTACTAAGGGGAAAACTAGAAGAAGAAGAGATTTAATGATTTTTGAGTGAGACACCTACTCAGACATTTCAAATTTTCATCTAAAAAATTTCAATTGCCAAAGAATATCTATTTTTTGAAATTTCAGTCCAAAAGGTATGCCTGCTAACATAAGAGTTTTAACAAAACAAACCGTTACCCAGAATGTTTTATGTACGACCAAACAACAAAATTTGTTTCTATCCACACACTATCCAACTGAAGAGTAGAGAATCGTGGTTATTTTGAAAGAGAAGAGGAAAGTTGCTGCCAACTCAGTTGGCTATAAAAAACAGTATTTAAAGAATTATTGTCCTCTAGGCAAAACAGAAATTCAAAGGCAAACCAGAAATTCTAATGAGCAATGATTATTTTTTGACAAAATTTTCCAAATATTCATGGCAAAAAAATCTGTGTCAAAACAGCTTAATGAAGTACAAGACAGAAAACATCCCACCCCAAGCACTAAAGCTACATTACTTGAACTAAACTATGAAAGCCATTAAAGGCACTGTTATATTTGGTCTTTAATATATTAAACAGCATTTTTACAACACAAACACAATCAAGCAACACTGGACAACTAAAAACAAATTTAAGAAGTCTTGCCAGATACTGTTGCACTATTTGACAATTGTAGCTATCCATATTTATTCACGTCTCTACAACAACATGAACTAAAGCAGCAATTAAGACCTGAAAAGAGAAGATGACGCTAAGTGATACGGGAATCATAAAATAGATGCTAAGCTCTAAACTAGCAGAATCTAAACTAAACATGCATACAAAAGGATCAAGCCTACCTGGCTTTTTTCAATAAAAGTCCAAAGAACACCTAAAAAGCAGGAAGGGATAAAAAGATTTTCAGTGGCCACATATGGAAACTATATTGTCACTTTACAAAGGAAAAAATAATAAATCTTGGAAAGGAGTACATATACAATTCACTGGGGGAGAAGGTGGAAGCAGCAAAAAAACCCCACCCCAACCCATATTAGAGCATAAGTCTCAAATTATCATTGTTTCCACAGAAAGTAATTCAATGCAGCATGAAGATTTCAGATTATCAAGAAAGTGAAGGGGGGGGGGAAGGTCATGAGAAGTCTACAAGTATGGAATTTAATTCAAAAGCTTCTAGAGGAAAATATTAAAGGTAATATGTTTCAAAGATGCAGAAGAATTGAAATATCCAAGTACAAGACTAAACCGAGCAACTTAAAAATAATCTTCTATAGTTTAAAATTGCACACTGTCAGAGACATTTTTTAGATGATTGTCTATGTATGAATTCTCCAGTTAAATCAAGAAACCTATAATTTTGTCTGACAGAATTAGTCCATTAATTTCAAATTAAAACAAAGGTAGATTCACAAAAAAACCACATTTAATCTCTACAGGGACAGAAATAAAGTTTTGTAAAGTTACTCTACAAGCACCAGAGAACAAGGAGAAAAAGATGAGTTTAAAACTAAATATATTTTACAGTAATGACCTGTATCCTGCAAAATTGTACTCCTCCTGTTAAAGACATTTGCTCAAGGACTATCTGTATAGCAGCTCCCCAATAAGACAGCAGACATGGCCATATAGCTGAAGCTTCTGATGTCATATAGAGAATCGATTTGGTATGACTGACTATTTGTGTCGACCACTTCTTTATGTCTCTACAGGTGCTTAGAATATTTACCTTTTCTTCTTGTAAATAGATACAGTTCTCACCTAAGAAACAGCAATCTGTAGGTATCCTTAGAGAAAAAAAGAAGAGAGGCCAGTACAGCTCTGCTACAGTACTTCAATATTTTAACACAAAGGCCAATGTCTGCACCATGTCAGAATTCCATGCAGGTTCCTACATTTCCTCAGAAATATGTACATGTGTTCAATAGAATTTAAAAATCTATTCATCTCTTCTTGCAATAACGTGCTACATTTCACGTGATGGGAGCTCAACTGTGGCTGGCAGCTTGGCCAGTCATCCTACAGAGATTAGGGGCCCTGCTCGTTACTTGCCCTGCCTGAGTACTCCAGTCAATCCTCTACCATTGAGATTATTGCAAGAAAAAGTACTCTTGCTAAACAAAGACTTCAGGATTTCAGGCTGTACTTCACAAGTAGCATCTATGAAAGTCCCTAGACATTGGTCAAGCGTTTTGCATACGGTACTTGAGGAGAAATGGCATTTTCCAAGTTCCGCTTCCATCAACCACAATTGAGTCTTTCCTCCTGCAAGACTAGAGCCATGTTTGTGGCTGGATGTGTTGTAGCAGTGTTTATGAAGAATTCTTTAACCAGTACTCAAAATCAGAAAAACATTTTCTTAAAATAAAGCAGAGAAATACACAGAAATTCAGAAAACTGAGAAACTCAACCTTGCTTAAAGGGGACTTTCGGTCTTTGCATAACAGAAACATACTCAGCTTTCATAGTACTTGGAAAGCAACGTTTTCAAACTAGACATTTGAGCATTTTGTAATTTCAAGCATTTTGTAATTTCAATTTTCAGACTTAATCACCATTAAGTCACTAAACACATCAATTATAATTGACTGAAGATGCTAATTTCACAATTAATAATTTTCAATAATTACATCTCTTGTATCTTTTAAATTACCACACAGAATCCCTACACTGGGAGGCAGATTTTCTTGCTGATGATATCCACCACCACAAAGAACATTCTCAACTCAGACACACATTTGTATGAGATTTCATAGTAATATACCTACATCATTTAGTTTGCATTTTTAGCCAATCTAAATGAATAAATTTGCTTTCTAGAGAAATGGCAATGGATTCATGGAAAGTGCTTTTTTTTTTCCTCCACTACTTTCAATAACACATTTCTCAAAAATGCTATTTTAAGTGCAATCTCTCAGAGTCTCCAAAACGTGAACACAACAGTCCTCTCTTTAAAGCACTGGTCAGGCATCCAGAGAAACTATTGCAAGTGAAGAACTCTGAATTAACTTTGAAGGGGTTTTATTTCTGTGCTTTAGTTTTGTGCTTGAAGAGGAATAATACTACTTCTCTATTTCATGGAGTTCTAATAAAAATACCTACATTAAAGCCTGTAGGATAGATTGGGAAATTACATTACTGAAGGCTACAGAAGCACCTAGAATACATACGCAACGAGGTTTAAAAACCTTCACAGGAGAAAAGTATTGGCAAAGCCCTATCCAAAATGAAAAGCCAGCGTATGGTAAAAAGCAGACCCTGAGAGCTTTCTAATCACACAGAAAAAAACACAATAGTGTTAGAAGTTACTCAATTCCTTTTTTCCAGGAAAAAAAAAAAAGAACTAATAAAAATGACACTGCTTAATCTGCATACTCTCTACGCATTTCTGGTATCTAACTGGGAGCGTATCACTTACAATCTGCTCCACTTGACAGCTTCTGTTCTTCCTTCAGCTGCTGAACTTCGCTGGCATGGGCCCACTCATCCTGTTTAGCCTTGCTCTAACAAATAAAAGCTTTCTCCAGAAAACAGCTCATTCTGAAACTACAGCAAGTTGTATCTGCAGCATAACCAATAGTTCTTTGCTGCCAAGCCTGCAAATCTATTTTGAGGGAAAGAAGGTCCCAGAGTTGCAGCACCTACAAATGCACAGGTAACTTATTTTGTGTAATATCTCAGCAGGAGGCAGCAAAGCAGCAGTTGATTCCCTTTATTCCTCTTGTATACAGAAAGTAAGAATTACTCTTCAAAGCTGCCACAAAAAAAAAAAAGTGCTAATGTACACTCCACCTTCCCAGCAGTACAAACCCTCAGTATTTGCAAGAATCAGAAGGAATGACGCTTAATGGACATATTTGGCACATGTGGGGTCTAGAAACTGGTATCAGGTGCCTGAAAAAAATGCTGAGACTATGGGGCTGGAACAATGCATTTCAGCTAAGCAGCTGATTGTAGAGTGACTAGGAGCTCCTAAGCTGTTTACTTAGCTTTACTTATCAATGATAACTGCTTCAAACCAGCATGGAGGCACTCTCAAGTTCCTAAACCCATAGACCAACCCTATACCTTTGGCCTCATTGTGCACAACCCAGCACTCTACATTAGGGCACAATCCCTCCATCCTCCTACCTTCTGATTACACTCCTTACCCAGCTAAACAAGCATTCATAGCTTCATTCACCCAGGGAACGTCCCCTTTCATTAGTCTCCTGATCCTCACATCCTGATACTATGGCCAAGTCCTGGATAAGCCAGGCTAGTTGCGGGCACTGCAAGAACAGCGGATTGCAGAAGCAATTGCTTTGTGCCACACAGGCTACAGCCAAGCCATTCCTTGGGTAGAAGCTAGAAGCTGTGAGACACAGCATCTGGAGGAGGAAGAACAGCAGCTGTGATTTTGCACCCTCGTGATCCTTCATCCAATGCCCACAGCATTCTTCACAGTGGGAAGCTCTGGCCCAGAGCACAATGAGCACTTCTGAAAGATCACGTCTGAAACCTTTTCCTTTTCCTCATCCCGTGTCTAGGCATAGCTGCTAGGGGTGCACTCATCCACCCAGAACTGGCAGGGCTGCCTTACCAAAAATAAAGTACCTCAGTCCCTTTTTTGAAAAAAACCTTGACCAAAAAAAAAAAAAAAAAGTTTTATTTACTTCAAAAAGAAGAATATGATTTACATTTAAACCATTTGCCAGGAAAGAACTTCAACTACACAAAAATCACAGAATGGTAGGTTTGGAAGAGACCTCTAGAGATCATCCAGTCCTCTGCTAAAGCAGGTTCACCTGGACTAGATCACGCAGGAACGCATCCAGGTGGGCCTGAAAAATCTCCAGAGAAGGTAGACTCCACAAGCTCCCTGGGCTGCCTGTCCCAAGGCTTCCTCACCCTCATAAGGAAAGAATTTTCTCCTCACGTTTAAGTGGAGCTTCCTGTGTTCCAGCTTGTGCCTTGTCACCCCTTGTCCTGTCACTGGGTGCTACAGAAAAAAAGACTCGCTCCATCCTTTTGACACCCACCTTTCAAGTATTTATAAATGTTGATAATTACCTGTTTAAAAACTATGGAGGCATCCTCCACTCTTGTTAAAACTGTGCACTGTGACTGGATGGGATACAAGGCTCCCACACTACAACGTACACAAGGAAGCTTGACTTCGTAGCTCTGCCACTAGAAATCTTCTCCACTGACTGCAAGACCTGAATTTCAGTCCCGTTTCTAAGTCTACTAATGCATTTTTTACTATTAAAAAGAGCCATTTAATGAGAAAAGAAGCTATACTAGAAAGAGCTGTCTCAACCTCTCCTAACCACTAAGATTCAAAGTCAAGTAAAGGTCCACTTATTTCTTCTTTTTTGTTCATCAACACGTCATTCATTCCTACAAAGTAGCTCATTTTTCATCAGATGCAGTGAAGGACTCCCTTAGCTCAGTTTGGCCTGGTATGTGGTGGTTAGCCCTGGGAAGCAGAATACTCAAGTGTGCACCTCTTGACCTGAAGTGGGAATCTCACTTGGCTTTTCTACTTCTTGGGAGAGTAATTAAAATTACTCTCTAATTATGTAATAACGCAGGGATCCGTCCATTAAAAAAACAAAACAAGGACAACATGTAAAATGCAGAAGTACCTATCAGTTAGAGATACAGACAATTGGTTTTCAGGTACAGGGAAAGTTCAGAGATTTTTAGGTCATGGTTTTGTATCAGTATAAGCATATAGTTGTATTTTTCAGATACGTCCCATCCAAAATCCTTAAGCAAAACAGGACTACGATTATTTGTCTCTCAACATGGATTGAATGCATTTGTGAAACAGTAAGTTATGATTTAGAACTCCCTGTACAGACGCATATTACATCTGTAAATATGCATTCTTCCAGTTTAACTGGTAACAAAGATGCAAGCTTGTCAACATCACATTAGGTCTTACACTGCCTGTGAACTTACTGCAAGTTTCAAAACGTTAACGGCAAAACGCATAAACATAAGACGAGGTAAGTCAACGAGGAAAGATCTGGCACACCTGCTGAAACTATATCTTTGTAATATTGCAAGCCAACAGCACATCCCTTTCAACCACAACTCAATTAAAGTTTTCAGGATTTCAGCTGTTTTTAGGTTACTTTGCGTATGTGAAATATAGGATTAAAACCTTGCTCACGTGGCATTCCTGAAGTACCTATCCAAAGGGTAAAAAAAAAAAGAGGCAGTAGTAGAGAAAAATAAGAGCAGCATTTAGACCCACTCTCAGCGGCGCTGAGTCAATGTAACTATGGAAGTACAAGTCACTTTCTATTCTGCTTCACCTATCTACAGTTTGTCAGCTGTGGTCTGAACACAGCTGCTCCATAACAAGGTACAACGCAAGCTGCAAAAGCCACAGCTAGGCGCTCAGAAGCTAAATGGATTTATAACACTGATTAAATACAGGAAAATCAAAAGCATTTATGAATGAATAAAGTCTACTTAGTTAAAAACAAAAAATGTTCTGCTATTAAGGTATGTGTGAACGATCAGGATTGAGAGGATCTGGAAAACCCTGTTTCTATAATCAATTCAAAATAACTTTGTTACATTGGTCTTTCGAAATCTCCGGTGATAAAGTTAGGGCACACGTTAAGAAACATCTACTACGAGAAAATTGAAAGCCTCTAAAAATATCAGTGCTTTGTCTCCTCCCTCCCCTTTCCCCTACTCATCCTTCTCCCCAATTTCAAAACACATCTTCCCCAGGCCTTGGTCTGGAATGGTTGTTGCTGTGTACACCCCATACCCGATGGTATGATTAGCCATTAATCACCTTTTACATTCCACTCTAAGATGCAAATCCAACAACTACGGCCCAACTAAGTTATTTACAAGGGTTTCCCTTTCAGATGACCAAGTCAAAGAGACAAGTCCAGTTCTGCGACATAATTGCAACCTCTCTCCACGGGCAATATAACAGGATCTCTGCCTGTGACAACCTGGCCAGCGGCATTTTCTCATCCGCGCTACGTTTCAAACGGTTGATAGGATTCCAAAAGGCACTTCCACTCTTGATTTCGGCGCGACCGGCTGCATTTCAGATGCTGACATCTGACTGACGGCCCCACACCTAAACAGCGGTTACAAAAACAAACTGGCAGGGGTGCACCGGCGTTTCACCGATGCGGATCCGCTTGGAATAGAGCGGTTGGCAACGCGACCGTGGGAAATTTAAGAGAAACGCCGGCACCCGTAAGGCCTAAACGCTCACAGCCGTCATACGCCCTTTACCACGACAGCGCCTAACGCTCTGCACTTTGGAGAGCTGCGGGAAGTTCACGGAAATACCTACACGGGCATCCGAAAAGGCACATCTCTAATCCGCCTGGGGAGACGTGTGCCGCGCACAAAGACACCCCGGCGCTCCCCCTTTGCTTGCAAACCAGCTAGAGAAAGTAAAACCGGAGGAGCCTGACCCTATCCCCATATGCGGGAAGCTGCTTTCCCACCCCACACTTGCAGCTGCGGTACAGCTTTGCCCGCCCGCCGTATTATTTCACGCGGGAGCGCCCCAAACTTACAGGGTCGTACACGAGAATGGAAGGGGGGGGGAGGTGAAGAAGGGTGGGGGGGGGAGTAGTGGAAACTGCTGCAGCCCCTTTGCTCCTGCTTCGCCACCCCCTGCGGCTGGCTGGCGGCTGGCACTCGCCCTCGGGGAGCCCGGGGCTGCGGGTGAGGCAGCGCAGAGACAGAGAGGGGCTCCTGCCGCCCAGGAGCGCCGGCGGGGAAGGCGGGAGGGCGCGGGGCAGGCACCTGAGCGGGCAGCGGGCAGGGGGCGTGGGCAGCCCCCCGGCCGGAGATCCGGGCGCTGCGGGGCAGCCCGGCGCTGCGCGGGGAGGAGGGGGCGGAGGGGGGAATACGGGCGGCCCCGCAGGAAAGGGTAAAAAAAAAAAGAGGCAGTCATGCCATGCCATGCCGTGCCGTGCCGTGCCGGGCCGTGCCGCAGGTGGGCGTCGGGCGCGGCCGTCGGAGGAGCGGCCGCCGGGCAAGTCACCTCTTGACGCGGATGATCTGGTCGCGCATGGGTCGGATGTCCTGGAAGCTCTGCTGGTTGACCAGGCTGTAGACGAGGATGAAGCCCTGCCCGTTCTTGATGTAGAGGTCCCGCATGGAGGCGAACTGCTCGGTGCCCGCCGTGTCCAAGATCTCCAGGACGGACGGGGAAGCGTCCACCTCGATCTCCTTGCGGTAGAAGTCCTCGATGGTGGGGTCGTACTTCTCGATGAAGGTGCCGGTCACGAACTGCACCGTGAGCGCCGACTTCCCTACCCCGCCCGAGCCCAGCACCACCACCTTGTACTCGCGCATCCTCCCGCCGCCGCCAGCGCGGACAGCCCGCCCGCCCGCC
>WBNH01002093.1:143182-160318 GCA_013401255.1 Urocolius indicus | reverse complement strand
CATCTTAAAACTGACTGGCATTGGCACTGTCAGGTACAGGGGAAGTTTCTGGCAGCTGTGTTTAAAGAAGCCACCCCTGTAGCCCCCTGCTACCAAAACCTGGCCCAGGCAAAGTCACTACATTTCTTTTGAAGCATACACAGCAATTATGTTTGGTAAAGACTTGTTTTTATTTTCCAGGCATAGCAAGTAATTACTGACATTTTATTCTCAGCTTCATTCAGAAGCCAGGATGAGTAGCCTGCCTAAAGAGTCTTAACCCACTACATATCTTGACACACTAATGAAGAACCTGAAGGAAAGCTGCAGAGAGTAATGCAGCATCTGTGTGAGCAGCTAAGCTCTCTGAGTCTCCTTTGTACTGCAGAGTAACTGCAGCACATAGGGAGGTTGGCAGAGGTGGCCAGGACGTTGTAATGAGCCCCTGCAGTAATGAGGCTGTGTTGTTCCCGCTTTGGCTGTCAGCCCATGTGCTTCCAGACAGCTGACTTCTCTCCAAAATATTGACAAATTCTGTGTTTCTGTCAGAAGAGAACCTGATTTCGACTGCATCTGAGAATTGACCATAATTTTTGTAACTCTGCTACTTGCATGTAAATGACCCACAAGTATAAAGACAGATTATATCTACCAGAATGAAAGAAACTGTCCCTGATCCCTGCCTCTTCCCCCACACCTTCTCTTTTTCTTCTGCACAAAGGCCTACCAAAAAGGAAAAAAAAATACATTTTTCAGTTAATATGTTACTTAATATCACAGATCCATTTTGCTTGTATTTCCAGAGAGGAGAAATTTAACTGCATAGGTTTTTGCAAAAATTCCTTGTGTAACTGAGAGATCTCCTCCAGTCATTGCCATGCAAATAGACTGGAGCTGTTTCTAGCACTGACATCAACAATTTCCTGGGTGTTATCAACATAATACATCAAGTTTATACATTTGGTGTCAAAACTATAGTCCATGAGAGTCCAAAGATTCTTAATTCAACCAGAAAATCTGTCACACAAACGCTTTCCTATCACTTCAATTCAGTCTCAAGTACTCCCTAGATACTTCTTGTCATGGATTCCTGCTGATTGTTATTTCCTTGTTCTTTGCTACTTCTTTTATTTTCCTTACTGGTTTTTTTTTCAAAGTGACGACTGCAAATCCAAGCAAAGCTGCCTCCACTACCATAAGAAGCCATTCTTATTGCTGGTGCAAAAGCTCAGGGAACTACAGATACGTATTATTTCCATTTCTGTATTGTGAATGTAGCATAACTGTAACCTTCAGTGCCGATATCTGCCAATGGTGCGGAATATCTTCTTGTAAGAGGAAATTTTGGAGTGGATTGTTAAAAACATGGTCTCAAGATTCATTTCAGCTTCCCAACTATAGGAGTCTAGCTTTGTTTGGGATGGCCTAACATATTAAAAAATATATATTTTCAGCCATTAAAAGTCATTGATATACATATACATAAATATATATGTACTTTATCTATACATATATATACATATTTAAACCACTACAAATTTCCTATCTTAAGTAGTGATGGTAGAGGCATCAGATGGGCCCAACAGATGGAGGTTAGTCCAACTCAGCCTTGGGGAAAGTTTTGAGAACTATTTACCAGGACCAGCACTGCAGGCCCTTCCCCGTTACCAAGCAAAATGCAGCTCCACACAAACCCATAACATCTTACAGTAGTAAACTGGAAACAAAATCACATGAGAGGAACAGAAAGAGCGGGAGAAGAGAATCTGACTAGTCTTCTTAAATTGAGAGAGTCAGCTTGCCCGTGAAAGAGGCACAGATGCAACAGTGTTGGAAGAGTGATGGCAAAGAACTACTCTCTGCCAAGTTTAGCCAGTTTTTCAACAGTAAGTATAATGACGATCATAGGCCACAGGTATTCACTGGCATATACTATTCTGCATAGATCTGTGATGTATTAGTTGCCTACAAGAAATATACATACATTTTATAAATTTCCTTTTAGCTTTATACACCATATGGTTCCCAGATAATTAAATCGTTACAGTTTAACTAAGGAACAAACACATAGTTTGGAAGAGGGATACAGAAAATAAAAAGACATAGAAGATCTCAGCACAGTTTTTGAGGATTATTAGACCATGCAATCCTTCTCTCAGGGTGAACAATCTGAGAGAGTGGATTTTGATGTGGAGATCTGATCCTGGAAATACTGACTGGATTTAGGCTATAAATTAGGTTGAGTTACAAAGAGTATAGATATCATGCCCCAGTACTCAAGCAGAACTTCAGCTACTGGTTTATAAACAACTTTCACTAAAGTGTAATCTTCTCCCTTTTAGTCGTGTAGAAGCAGACACTATGATTAACGGCCTTATCACACAGAGCACCTTGCCTTTGATGGATATGTCTGTCCACAGGGTCTTTTAACATTAATAGCCCAGATCAACATATCAGATGTTTTGTTTTTTTTTTTCTTTTGGGAAGATGTTGTGGGGAAAGGGGCGATAGATTCCTAAATGCTGGAAGCTCCTAGAACTTCATTTTTTTCCAAATCTATCAAATAGGAAAATTAAAAGCAATGACCAGGCTGTTTCTGGCTGTGAGCTTGAAGTTATAGTACTTTTGTTACTGAAATCTGTAATAAATATTCACTCTCCAAACCATTTTCCAGCCAGCTTTCATTTATTACAGTGCTGTGTGCATGGGGGATCTCTCTGCCAGTCATGCACACCAGAGTTTCAAAAGCTTCACAGCTTTATACAGTTAAAAGATGTTTGCTCATAAAATTTCCAAGAATTACTCTCCTGTTTCTAAGAAGCCTAGTACATATGTAATATATGCCATGTCACACATGCTCAGTTAAATGAGGAGAGAAGGATCTATGAGTGTCTCTGGCAGTCATTTGGGGAGATACACCCTCAAACCCTTCACTCTTATTTCGTCATGACTCGTCTCAGAACACCACTTGTGTCTTGGCACTCTTCCCACAAGACCATAACGTGTATCGCAGGTAGTGGGTACATTGTGTTATTATGATTTGAGTCTCTGTTTTACTTAAGGTCTTTGTGGTACTGATGTAGTTACTTCCTTGATGTGCTTTGCTGAGGTAGCTACTTTGTTGTGTTTAAACAGCAGCTGCTTTGTTAATTCCATGCTTTGTTCGTATCACTTTTCTCTCTCCCGTGAAATCACATATAAGTCTGTCAAAGCCTGTTTAGATCTGTCAAATTTACACAATATATTCTCTGTAATCTAAACTTTTAATTTGTGAGCTTATTAAGAAACATAAGCAAACACAACAAATAGAGACTCAATTCCCCTTTTCCCAGATAGTTTATCACATTAGTTCACTTATTCACTGCTCAAGTCATAAGGTTCCATAACTTATAACCTGTAACTCTTCATAAGTTCCACCTATGAGCAAAAGAAAGTAGGTACCTAGCAAAGGTGAGAGTGTTCACTGTTCCTCCTCCAACACAATGCAGGTGTCCCTCACATCACATAGACAGTCATGAAAGCCTGAGCTGCCCAGCTGCTGTTGAATCCACATCAAAAGCTTTTTTGATAAGCTCATGGTTTATATCTTTATCCTGGGAACCTCCTTCCACCATTTCCATAAGCTAGTGGATTCTGAGGAAACTGAATCTAAGCGTGAGTTAAGCAAATAATCACATGCGTGAACATCAGATTTCCATTTACTTCTTGGTCAATTTCAGATAAAATATGCTTCTCAGTAGTTACCACATCAAAGCATTTTACATATCTAATGCACAGTGCTGAAATGTCTTGTACCAGATTTCTCGTAACAGTAGAATCCTGGCAGCATTCTGGAGTACTGTGTCTAGTTTTAGGCTCCTCAGCTAATGAGGGATTGAGAACTTGAGAGTCCAGAGAGTGCAGCACAGGGCCACCAAGATGATCAGGGGACTGGAGCATCTTCTGTGAGGAAAGGATGCAGAATCTGGGGCTGTTCAGCCTGGAGAAGAGGAGACTGCAGAGAGACCTCATTAACACTTGCAAGTATTTTAAAAGTGCATGTCAAGAGGATGGGAAAACATTTATTTCTGTAGTGCTCAGTGACAGGACAAGGGGTAATGGATACAAGGTGGAACACAAAAAGTTCAACTTAAGCAAAAAATATTTACTGTGAGGGTGACGGAGCACTGGCACAGGCTGCCCAGGAAGGATGTGGAGTCTCTTTCTCTGGAGGTTTTCTAAATCCCCCTTGGACACATTCCTGTGTGACCTGATCTAGGTAGACCTGCTTTGGCATGGGGGTTGGACTAGATGATCTCTAAAAGTCTCTTCCAACCCCTAGAATTCTGTTATTCTAAGATGATACCCACATAGCACAGCAAGTACTGAAATACAGAACACCATTGCTCAAAATGGCTTTCTGCCAAACACTCAAAGTAAAGACAGTGTTTTTCAAATTGTTACAGACTAATAGCTTGTTTCATTGCTCCATTTCAAATGCTTACTCAGTGAAATCAATTTTCTACCTCACCTTTAAACAAGCTCAGAGCATTAATCATAGAATCATAGAATCACAGAATCATAGAATCATAGATGGCAGGAGTTGGAAGAGACCTTTGAAGATCATCTAGTCCAACACCCCTGCAGAAGCAGGTCCACCTTGATCAAGTCACATAGGAACATGCCCAGATGGGTCTTGAAGACCTCCAAGGAAGGAGTCTCCACAACCTCCCTGGGAAGCTTGTTCCGGTGCTTCGTCACCCTCATCATGAAAATAATGTTAGCCTCCTTTTGCTTTTCCACCAACAAGCACTCCTTCACACATTATGAGTGCTATGCAGCAGATTTATTTTTAAGACTGACACCTCTGCTATAACCCGGAGACAACTAGACAAACTTCAAGCAACTCTGGACATGATATGACTAGACCAAGCCTCAATTTATGCAACCGCAAATGCTTCCTTCTAGTTGTGTCATCAGAGAATTATTCATCCTGCTGTTCAAACTGCAAATTCTTTCATAATGCTTTATTAATTTTATTGTTAATTTTCTATTACTATATGCAGCTGCAGCTTGCTTGTCATGATATAGGGCAAGCAGTGATATCCCCACCTCAATCAGCATCAAGATCTAAATTTCCATCTAAAGCCATTCAGAGTGCATTTTTAATCTGTCCAGGAAACTATCAAGTTGCAGCTTTAACATTAGTCAAATTGGCAAGACATGAGATTATCTTGCTGATTCAGGTGCTGAAAAGATACAAGTCTTTGCTTTCTTCCTCACTAAATAAATCCAGTAAATCTACAGATTGTAAGAGCTGTTGGAAAAAGGCCAAACTGAGAAGACTCTCCTAAATAATACTAACTGTATCAAGACTGAGTTTTGTGTCATTTCCACTGCAAAGCTATGTTTTATGTCCTTAAAAGGACTAAACAGACACCAAAAATCGGCTTTTGCCCAGCACCCAGAGAAAGTCCAGCCCCAGGCAGTCCTAACATTTCACATAGTCCTGGCACTAGTGAACTAGGAATCTAAATCTAAAGACATTTTTTAATTAAGTAGACATGCAAGAGAGAAAAATTCTGTTTCCAAGGCTAACTACTTGGAAGCATTCAGCACAAAAACTGAAAGGAACCTCAGAGACTCTGCAGAGCAAGCTGGAGCTCAGGTTCTTCCCAAGAGCCAAGTAAACCAGAGGCTAACAGTGAGAAGAAAAATAAGTCTAACTCTGCTTCAAAACCTTTATTGTCTTGAAAAATCTAAAAATCACAGACTAGGCTTACTAATATCTTGTTTGTCTGACTGCTGTCCCTGTGGTAAGGTGCTCCCTGCAGAAACTGTGGAACCGTAGGAGGAAGGAAGGATTCATACAAGGCTGCTTTAGAGGCACAGGGCACAGAAGAGCTTTATGAAAGGAGAATAAGAGATCAAGATGATTTCTGAATCCTTTTTCAGTACTTCCAGGTGATTGGCAGGCCTCCTGGCAAAGCAAGTTCTGAGGACAGTTCAACTCTCAAAGGCTGGCCAGGTCTTGAGGTCCAACCTGACCTGTGAGCAAGTGCAAGACAATTTCTAAGCAACCTCATGTGACCTGAGGGTTTTTCTAAATTTCCCCCAAATGTCAGGTAAAAATTCAATATCTTTGTGCTTGGTTTTAGGCTTCTGACTTCAGCAATAAAAAAAAATTGAGATAAAATTGTAGTTTCTAGTGAAACTTCTAAAATCTTTTCTCTTTCCTCTTTGCCAGTCAGCATATTGTAAACATGGTCCAGTTCCCATCAAATCCAGTGGAAACACCTTGCAGCTTGCTTACACACTATTTAAAAAAACAATGGTTCTGTAATTTCAGGAATGCATTCCTAGCATTTCATACTTAACAGAAGTGCCCTGCTAAGAAAAGAAATGTTAGTCTTTCCTGCCATGAAAGATGCTGCCCATTGTAAGTACTGAAAGCAGGCTTACAAGGTGGCTAAACCATACCTGGTTGGACTCAAATTTTCAGGCTACTTTGGCCAAGCGAAAAAATACTGCATTGTCTGTTTCCACACAAGATCTTATTCCTATACAGGAGAGAAACAGGAAATTTGGCCAAACACATAGCAAAGGAAGCCTTAAACACTGTTTTTGGAGGAGTGGTTCAGTCAAATAATATCAAGAAAGTGTAGCAATTAGCTGGTTACAAAATAGAAACAGGTGAAATCCCTTTAAAATATGGGAATATGATTACAAGAAAGACTTTTTGAAGACTAGTTTAGATTCACTCAGCAGCATTAGCCACAAAAATCTTGAGCAAGTATTATCGTAGGATCATAGAATCATAGAATGGTAAGGGCTGGAAGAGACCTCTAAAGGTCGTCTTGTCCAATCCGCCCGGCTAAAGCGGGTCAGTCTAGATCAGGTGAAGATGTTGAATAAGACTGGCCCCAGAACTGACCCCTGTGGTACCCCACTGGCCACAGGCCTCCGTCTTGAAAGACCTTATGCAGTGAACTTTAAAAACCGAGTTTGCCCAAAATTCATCTCATGACCAGGTAAAATCACTGTATGTTACAACCTGAGATCTAATCTTGCAGAACTTGTTTACTCAAGCCCGGCACTAGCGAATTCTCCGTGTGCACATGCCTTAATAATCATCGTCTCCACAGGCAAAGGAAGTCTATCCTCTGGAGAAATCCAGTAAATACCCTGATGGATGTTATTTGCCACTATTTTAACAGTCTTTTTAATGTGACAGACACAATGTAAATAATTTTTTATGTTGGTGTTTTAGTTTCCTCTTCTACCATCTAGAAGAGTCTGTCAAAAAAAGTTGAGAAGCACAAACTGAATCTCTGAACCTACAGTGATGAACTGTTTCAAAGCTCCCTCAAAGTACATACCTGAGGTACAAGATTAAGATCTCCTTTTGTAGTTCATTCCTGCTTACATATATCAGTTCCTCCTAATCATGCATTGTATACATGTATACACGCAGTGTAACTTGCCAAGTCCTGTTAAAGCAGATATCAATATCATAAAGAGTGTTCCAATGGCATCTGCAACTGGGAAGGAACAACCCCATGCACCAGGACCTGCTGGAGAGCACCTCTGCAGAGAGAGATCTGAGAGGCCTGATTGATAATAAACTGAAGATGAGCCAGCAATGTGCCCTTGTGGCCAAGAAGACAAATGGCATCCTGGGATGCATCAAGAAGAGTGTGGCCAGCAGGTCGAGGGAGGTTCTTCTCCTCCTCTCCTCTGCCCTGGTGAGGCCTCATCTGGAGTCCTGTGTCCAGTTCTGGGCTCCAAAGCTAAAGAGGTACCAGGAACTGCTAGAAAGAGTCCAGCATAGGGCCATCAAGATGATCAGGGGACTGGAACATCCTTCATATGAGGAAAGGCTGTGGAAACTGGGGCTGTTAAGTCTATAGAAGAGGAGACTGAGGGGGATCTCATTAATATTTACAAGTATCTAAATGGTGGGTGTCAGGAGGTTGGGGCATCCTTTCTTCTATTGTAAATGGTATCTAGAAGCAGGACAAGGGGTAATGGAATGAAGCTGGAACATAAATGTTCCATTTAAAAGTAAGAAAAAAACTATTTTACTGTTCAGCTGAGAGAGCCCTGGCACAGGCTGCCCAGGGAGGGTGTGGAGTCTCCTTCCTTGGAGGTCTTCAAGACCTGCATGGACATGTTCCTGTGTGACCTGATCTAGGTGAACCTGCTTCTGCAGGGGGGTTGGATAGTCCTTTCCAACCCTACCATTCTATAATTCCATGATTCTACAATAACACGAACATGCAGAAAAATAAAGAACAAAGTTATAAAAGGTGTATCAATAAACAAAGAAAAAGGATCCCAAGTAAAACCTAGAGGAAAAAGAAAAAAAAAATCACATAAACATCACATTCCTCCTGGTGAAAGACCCTAAAATACTGATGACTCCTAACAATATACCTCCACCAGGCCAAAATCACCGATCCTGGGCCAGGGAAACAGAGGAAGGATGTGTGCAACACCAGGAAAACAGGTACATAATGAAGAATTTGAGCTCAATATTTAAACTTTTTTTCCCCCAACAATTTGATCTGGACTAACAAGGATTAGATTCCTAATCATATCAATAATAAATTCTTGACTTTGTATAAGGGATACTACTTCTTGCCTATACACAAGGTTTTAAACACAACAATGGCAAGTCAAGCTCTTTGTTCATTCAAGTATGACATACGCACATGAAATGGGAAATTCAGGCAAAGGTGATGATTAACGCTGTTTTATATAGAATATACAATACTGAAGGCTACCTGCCAGAGATAAACCTCTGAAGGTTGTAATAATGAAGTGTGTGGCAACAAGGTGATTGAAGGAAAAAGCAGTCCTGGAAATCGGTACACAGTTGTGAAGGACAGCAAAGCAGCATGTCCCCTTGTTTACTTTTGCCTATGAGAATAACAGATACCCTGGTTTTTAGGGAGTGGTGTCTAGTAAGAAGAGACTATTGTGAATTTGGCAACAGACAGTGTTGGAAAGGATAGCTTCACTCGGTAGCATCAGTCTTCACTTGTCCCTCCTGTACCTCTGGGATAAAAGAAAGTCTCCAAGTGTTTCCTCCTCTCTCCCTTCCCATGCAAGAGTTCCTCTCTGCACACTTTCCACCTTTGTCATTGGTAGTGACAAAGCTGTATACACATTATTGATGCCAGCTTTATGTATCTTTTCTTTTCGAGATAAAGTACTTTTCTGATATAAAAAGGAATCTAAAGCTATATTTATGCAACAAAATATTAATAAATTTTCTTAATTCCATTTCATAATAATGTAACTTGCAGGTCTGAAACACAGAGATTAACTTTGGAAAAATACTTTGCCATAACAATATTTTTCCCAGAAAAAATCACTTAAATACAGGAGAGAACTGGGGAGAACAAAGAACAACCTGCAGACAATTCCTGTAACTCCAAACCAAGACAATCTCTTCCAGGATCATCCTGTCTGCACTGCAGTTGAGTTGCATCAGTTTCCATTTCTATATTTGATTGCATCTCTTTTTTTTTTTTGTAATAAAATGTTTATTTGCTAGCCCAAACACAGCACCGTAGTCTAATTTGACCAGTTCTTTGGAGTTTCCTTTCTCTATTTTCCTATCTGGCATATTTTATATTTGCTATAGCACAGTATCATTTATTAAATGCCTCATGGGAAATAGCATCTGGGCTATACCTTGTACAAACCATTTGAATTGAACAACAAAAACATTTAGAGTGAATATTCCCTGCGAATATGCCCTGCTGATAACTTAATGGGTTCATCAAGTAATCACTGTGGACTGTACAGGGTGCACATAATAGATATGGAAATCAGTAGAGGAAAAGAAGCATAAGCTGTGTGTTCTGTATGTTCCATTTTAATGACATTAGCTAGTTGATATTTAAATTGAAGCAGTTTTATTGTACAAAGTCCTTAGCAACTTGCTGTAGCTTTGCAAGCCTAGCAAACTCACACGAAATGCCCTGCTGCAACAACTGGTGGCATGCATGTTCTCTCCAGATCCAGAGTTGTTAAGTTCATATCAATTTCTTTACAGTATATGCACAAGACACAGATTTCCACTTTCCTCTCTCTTAAATCAATTGAAGTGTATAAACTACCAGCTCTCCAGAGCAATTATCCCTTTCATGACACAATCAGGCCAAGAACTTTATATCTTAGTATAGTGGTCTTCCTGCACCTTGAAATTTATTTCTTCTCTCCACTGTATCACTTTCTAGTTTTCCTGAACATGGGATATACAAAATACCACAAAAGAACCAAAAGCAATAGAGGAGAGAGCAAAGAAAATGAACAAATTTGGAAGAAACTGTGGAATACAGTAATGAAAACATTAAAATTCTCATTGCATACACTGGAGATCACATCAACAGCATTAGCTTAGAAGGAACATTATTTCCTGAATTGCTGGCTTAAAGGATAAAGCTGGCACAAGAAGTTTCCACTTGTTTTCTCTGTAGACTTGGCCATAACCTCACTGAACTGTACCTTGAAGTGTTTCTCAGAGAAACCAGATGGAAAAGGTTGTGCCAAGCTGCTGAGGAACAATGCTCAGAAGCCTTAACTCAGATAAAGGATGAAGCAAACTTATGCCAAAGTCCTAGGGTCTGAGATGTTTCTGACCATGATATGGTTTTAGGCAAAACAAATGAAAGCATTCTGTGTGGAGGAAGAGATGCACTAGCGCTGTATCACTAAAAGAATTCATGTGAGAAATAACCTGTTTTTTCTTGAGAAATCCAGAGATTTATATTGCAAAACTCCAAGCTGACTTTGCTAATGAGGCTAGTCTCTCACAAGCTGTGCCCCAAGATGTACAGTGGGAGGACTAATAATGTTATATTCCAGTAAAGCCAGTAAAACCAAACAAATCCTTCATGGCCAAGGAAATGCCCAGCATTTGGAAAGCAATACAACTGTAATGGATTAAAGTACTTTGCAGGAGCATGCAACACCACCACACAGACAAAGATTTTGGCAACAGCACCCACCATGAGGTCAAAGGAACTTTTCTAGCAGCCTGCAAGCAGCTAAAGATTCATGCATTTCTACTCAACTGCAAGAAAATGCACAGATGTGGGTCCAGAAACACTGATATTTGTGCAAAGAAAGGCTACAGAAATAGAAGTTTCATTCTATGAAAGCCAGAGCTAACTATCATGAAGTTATATATATGCATTAAAAAAAATTGTGGCCAGGTAAATGCAATCTGGTCGAGCACTCTCCTGACACACACTAGTAGGTAGTAAGCTATTCACATGCTTTTCAAACTGCACATAACATTATTGTTCACTACTGCTACTAGTTTGCTGGGAAAGCAGAAGACAGGGAGCTGCTCCTTTGAGAAAATACTGCATTAACCAGGTGGCATCAGGCTTTGTGTTAAGCCTGAGGGCCGACTGCATTACATAAAGCCATCCAGCTAAAATATGTATGCTGAATAAAAACTTTCCTGGCTCTAGATGGTTGCTGAACTGTATACAGCTCACCTCAGCTACAACATATCCATGTCTGAAGAGTCTTAGAGCAAAGAAAGCCTGAAAGGCTCCTCCCTCTAGAAAACAAGGGGCACGATTTGCCCAAACAAGGAAAGAGATAGAAGATCGTGTTCATGGTGATGGACCTAGACTTGCAAGGAAATTTGGACCATGTCTGCAGACTCCTCCAGTTCTCACTAAAGTATTTATGTTGCAGCAGAAGTTATCTCTCGTGCAACAAACTCAGAGTATAACTCAAATGTGCTATCAAGGTATTCCTTCACTTAGGAACTAGGAACAGAAGCATGACAAAACAGGACCTCATTTATCTGTCAGAGAGGGCATGCAGACAAGACAGATTTATACCCTTGGTGAAATACATCCAAGGAAATCACAGCATAAAACTGAAAATCAGATAGATCATCATAATATAAATGTATCCAGGTCCACTGCTTTAGAACCAATCATTAAGAAAGTCATCAACGAGATACAAGTACCTATTTGGTATTGTCCTCCATTCAAAAAAGTTCTTACTAATTAGGCAGAAATAATATTTTTTTTCTTTCCTTAACAAGCTACTTATTTTCTGGAGACATGTTATGCATTAGTGTCTCATGATCATCCCTGGCTTTGTTGCTGTGAAACAGCCATTTTAAGTCACAGATGAACAGTCAAATCCCCATTTTCCCCTCCTTCCCATAATAGCAAGTTTCCATTTTCCACTCAGAAGTATTTTTAAAGTAGCAGCCACAAGAGAAACTAGAGCTGGAGGCTTTTAAACTTTAATTTCCAGCTAATACAGTATTCCCTTGAGTGATCCAATTCTGTGGTTTTGAATGCCTTTGGCATAGCAGAGATTAATTACTGGACAGTGACTCAGAGGGACATTTGGCTGCAGTGTGTCGGATCCTGTAATGGGAGGGGAGATGAAGACATAATATGAACTGTTTTGCCTTTTGCAGTATGCAGTAACCATCACTGCAATGTTTCAGCCATGGGTGTTGTCTTTAAATGTGAAAACTACATCTAATGCTAAATGCAGTGATATGGTCAAAACTGATCATCAAAGCTTGGTGAGACTAGCCTAAAAATGAAAGACTGGCTCTAAAATAGGTTAGATCAATTTTATACCTGAAGACCTAGTGTCTCTCTGTGTCCATAGATGTGAACACTTGTGCACATAAAATGTTTGCCTCTTCAGCTGATACAGAGGGAGGTCCTTGACTCTAGGGAAAGCAGAGCAGTGCTCGTACACACCACGCCACCCAGATGTCCCACATTCTCACTCTTAGTGCTGGCCAGTTTCCTGCACAGGTGGGACAAGAATCCTCCTTACTTCCTATCCTTCCAGTTCTCATTACAACCATATGCACTGGCACAAGGCTGCACTCTCAGGTGTGTTTAGCCCTTGCACCAGGACGTACTCTCATTCTCCATTTTTCACTGCATTCCTTGCAGGCCTCTAACAGTCCGAGTGAGTAAAAAACACCACAGTTCATGTAGCACCCTACATCTGTCTTACACCAAAATAAAATAATATGTGACACTTTGATTAAATCTAGCAAAAACACAGAACACTGCTACATGCTCTGTCTCTTCCAGGTCCCTCTTATTTCTAGGGGCAAAGAGAGGTTTATGCTTCAGTTGCTATATATTCAGAGTTCCTATACACTGTAAACTGAGGCAGCCCTCAAGAGATTTTTTATTTTGTGTTGGATCTGTCTAAAAAAAAAATAAATAAAATTAAAACATCATTGTAACACCAGCATTTTTCCAGAGAAGGAACAAACTTCTCAAATAGAGTAACTACTTGTAATAATAGAAATTTTCAGAAACCATGACATGTAAGCAGAGTTTGATCTTTAATTCCATCAGGAAATTTGATGAAGAAAGATATGTAGGGCCTGTTTCCCACGCCACCAATACCGATTTAGTGTGCACATTTGTGTGTATCTGGATTATTCAGGGTTTTCTGAGTTTTATAAGTGTCTTTTCATTAGTTCAAAGGACAATTTTTATTTTTTTATTCCTATTTATTTTTTATTTCATAAAAGCAATTTATATTACTTTTATGACCAAGCTTATGGGTTACAATCTGTGGTCCATGCAATAATGCAAATAGTTTATAATCCACTTACATATAAAGATTCCCAACAGAATATTTCCCATCACAGAAAAATATGTGAACACCATCAGAGCCCTACACTGTTCTCTGTTTACCTACTGATACAAGGGACATCAGAGAACTCAAGAAAAAAAGAAGAGATGCGAATGACTCTCCACTAACACAGAACCCTTTGAGGACCATTTCCTGCTCGCTTTAAGGAGCATTGAGACTGAGAATTAGGGAGCTACGCTTCCTCTCTGATACAACTACTCAAGAATTTACCAATAAAAGTGAGGTCTGGGAAGATTTTTGAAACAACAAAAAAAAGAGATAATTTGACATGTTTTATTACTTCATAGTGCCTAGCAGAAGAGTTATATAACACAGTGGATTTCCAACAAACTCCTCAATCCATATATGCCTGTCCTAATCATTTATTTTTTTGCTATGATATTCAGTTCCTGCAAAGCTGCTGTATTTGGAAGTAGGGGTTTACCACTGTTTGCCAGCTTACACATCACCTTGCAGACACAGGGTGGCAAATGAGTCCTCTCAGGCAAACTGAGCTGCAGGAAAACCAAGCAAAGTTGCACTTAAGTGAGGACAAAATCTCCTCATATCTTAAGCATCATGCCAAAATCAAGCTTAAAATCTCCTTCAGTCTTCCCACAGAGTGAAAAACTGACTAATAGTCCTACAACTTAAGCACTTCCCTCCCTGTGCCAATGCCCTTGACAGATGACACTGTCACAAGTCCTAGTGGGCTGACGATTGCCAAAAGGAAATGGAAAGACAAGACAGCTTCCTATGTGAATTGTCTCAGGGAAATGGCAGTGCTTGAACCTCCAGACATTCATAAGGTTCCTGTGGGATCTGTGATCATAAAATGCACTAAATGACTTGTGCCTTCACAACCACAAGCTGCTGAGAAAACATGCAGAAATTCTTTAAGCGCTTGAAAGGCCCAGGCTGGGTAAGCATTTCTCACAGAGGCTTGAGTGTTTTGCTTGCAACTGCAACATGCCTGGAGGGTGAAATGCCCAGGTAAAGGGGTAATCATCTTCAACTCCCAGCACTATGCTAAACTGCTCTGCCAGGTACAGAAAAAAACATAAGGCAGTGGTGACACAAAATTTCTCAAAACCAGTGAGTTTTTTCTCATGTAAGAGACTTACACCCCTGGGAGACCCTAAGGTCTATCTTGAATAGTTAACTGGGTCTTAAAAGACGTATCTTCAATCAAGAGACATGGATGAAAGATCTATTGTTAGTTAATACAACATTACAGACATTTCACTCTTTTTGTTCTACTTTAGAAAAAAATCTGTCTTGTGATAAAATGCCACCAGCACACATACCAGTGCCTAACAGCTCAGAAAAATTAATGCAAGGCAAATATTTTAAGGACTGTGTCCAGAAAATACAGTACTGAAGAAGGCACCAGTACAGTACGGTGCTTGTGAAGAAATATCTGAAACCATTCCATGAAAAAGAAACTCATAGCACAATTTATGTTTGGGAAGTTAGTCACGCTTTGTATGTGGCAAAAATGATAGGAAGTTTTGAAATGTACTCACACAGGATTTTCTGAAGAATCAAGATCTGAGTCGAAAATTTCGCAAATTTTTAGCTCTGCAGGTTGCTCAACAAATACCAAACAGTTGGAACAGTTGCAAAATATACTTAATATGGCAGGATTTGTTTAATCATTATCTAACAGATATAAATCCTCAGGCCAAAGAAAAAGAAGTCAATATTAATATGTTAGATGTTATTTTTTTAAATTATGTAAATTAAACAATTTTTATTAGCTATGAGGATTAGTCAGCATGTTAAGTAACTCCCTTTTTTTTTCATTATGCTACTAAATTGTTAGCTGTCTTATCCATAGATTGCACAGCCAACAATTTAAATTAAAACTAACCTTTTTTAAGCCCATAGATTGTAAGAGTTAATTTTATTTTTGATGATGAGAGCATCCCAGCATGGAGCACAGATGAGCTGCTTAAAGCTTTTCTGCATAGCAATATGTTTATTTTCCCTTAGTATAAGAATGCTTTTAGTTCCTGAAAATAAACTGCCTGTTCTGAGGAGAGGATTCTCAACATTTCCACAGAGCAACAACAGCTCATGAAGCAATAATGTGAGCTCCTTATTTTACCAGTATGTTTCACTCATCAGCTTCCAGATCCCTCTGAGACCCAGAAAAGTGAGTCCGATTTTGTAATACAGATGCCTTTGTAAAGTCTGCCAAAAATGAGACACAATAATTTTTGATGATTTTTGTCTTGTCTATGAAGCACAAATTGCTATGTACCATTGAACTGACTGATACTGTCAGAAGATTTCCTATGGGCCATCACATGAATAAGATAGAAATCGTGGTCACTGATGAGCTGAAAAGAATTGAAAAGGGTAACTAGGTTATTACAGATTCCTGTGTTGGGTTTGTGTGGAGCTGGGAGGCTTTTTCTGCGATGGATAGGGGAGACTATAGTGGTGGTCTCTGGAAGGAGTTCTCAAAACTTGATCTGGCTGTGAGTCAGACCCATCTTTGGTCCAGGCCAGGCCAACCAGCCACCTCTGCAATCACTATTTAAGAAGGGGAGATCTGCCCTGGAAGAAGGAGGAGGTGGAAGGAGTGGGACAAAATGGAAACAACCGTTTGGATGTCAAAGTCAGCTGGGGAGGAAGTGTGTCAGACCAGAGACCACACTGCAGCCCACTGTGAGTTACCGAGCTGTTCCCTTGTGACACTGGGAGGGCAATGGTGGGACTGATAATTTGCCAACAGCTCCAGTAGGACCCCACAGTAGAGGAGTGACTGTGCCTGGAGGGGCCAGAGAGACTGTGCAGAGAGGCAACCATGATGTAGATGGTGCTGGGCCAAGTGCTAGCCTCAGAGGAGACTCACTAGGGAGTAGTTTGATGAAGAGCTGCAGCCCTTGAGGTCAGCCGAAATCTGGAAGATCCATGTCTGGCATGTTGAAACGTAAGCAGGAGCAGAGAGGATCAGCAAGGAGTCCTTCTTTCCTGAGGAAAGACAAGCAGCAGGAGCCAATGGAACAGGACTGCACCCCCTGTTCCCTGCCCACTTGTACCACTGAGGTAGAGATAAAAACATCAGGATCAGCACTTTCAACCTTAGAAAAAGAGATGAGTGAGGGGAAGGTGGTCTTAAAAGAATGATCACGTCCTTCATCATAATTCCACTCTGTGTTGTTCTCTATTTATAAATTTATGTATTTATCACAGAATGGTAGGGTTGGAAGGGACCTTTAGAGATCATCTCGTGCAAACTCCACTGACCAATCAAGTTGACCTAGATCAGGTCGCATCGTAACATTTACAGGCAGGTTTTGAAAACCTCTAGAGAAAGAGACTCCACATCTTCCCGGGGAAGCCTGTGGCAGGGCTCCCTCACTCTCATAGTAAAATAGTCTTTTTCTTATATTTAAATGGAACTTTTTGTGTTCCAGCTTAATCCCATTACTCCTTGTCCTGTCGCTGGACACAACAGAAAAAAGGGATGCGCCAACCTCCTGACACCTACCATTTAGATAT
>WBNH01002093.1:122781-134595 GCA_013401255.1 Urocolius indicus | reverse complement strand
CTGTAGAAATATGTAAGCACAATGAAGCAGTGTTTAACTATACAGAGTTCAGGTCTGTAAAGCATTGTCTTATGTCAAAGNAAAAAAAAAAATCCATTGGTTTGATATAAGCAGTTAATCTTTTATTTAAAAAGTGGACAAAAATGATTCAGTAAAACCAGCTGAACTCTTGCAGTCTTTTGGTACTGTCACATTCATCTTTTGTCAGCATAGTTGCAGCTTAGACACTTCTCTCGATTATATGCAATACCACAATGCATATATTAACCTCCTTGCTTTCATCCATACACTTGCCTGCACAGCTGCTTAAGTCCCCCACCAGCAAATGAATGGCAAAAAAATACCTTATTGACAGACAAGATTTTTGAAGAAAAATTATAGCATTCTATTACTACCACCACTTCTCCCATAAATTTGAAGGTAAGATTATGTTTTTCAGAAGTACATAAGTGCCCTGTGGTGGCTATATAATTCTACTAGGATAATAGTTGTTTGTGGGATGTGTTAGTGTATCCATTTATTTACTAGGAACAGTCAACAAAGTATTTCATCAAAAGTGGTTCAAGGTGTTGCTGAAATTTCCAGCAGAAGAGACAGAAACTGTATTTCAGGTGACTTCTCTCATAGACGATAACTTACTTACTTTACCATTCGGCATAATTACAAAATTAAAGTATGTAATGAACCGGGGCAGATTATTGGTTTATGTTAGTGGCATCTGCTTTAGGATATGGCTATTCAGTTGGAAGAGAGAAGAAGAATTGGTTTGCTGCATCATAAGCTCTGTCAGCAAAAGTTAACTGTCACACAAGAAGCAATGTCAGTGAAGCCTTAGCAGTATCCTCACCCTGTCAAGAGAAAATAAAACCCCCAAAACAGACTGGACAAATGGAAAGGGTTAAGCGATAGGTGAGAAAGGGCTTTTCGAGACAGGTATATCTTTTCTTTTTGATCAGATAAGGTGAAGGAGACAGTATTTTAATTTTATTTAAAAAAAAATTAAAGAATCCTGAGCAGTTATTGAACTGCTTTTGAGTTATATCTGATAGTTAGTCTTAGATCTTAAGTCCTCTAGAAAGAAACCACAGACTTAAGCATAAACTCAGGACATAGCTTTTCTATCTCAACTTTTTCATCACCATGTGTGCAATCTGCATTTCTACTTTCAATATACTTAATACACTCAATAGATTTTTTTTCAGTAGCATTTCCACCATCCTACAGCGATGGTCTAAAAATATGAAAATAATATGGCTCATGGAAATAAGTAATTCCATCTCTTTGCAATGCATGGACTTGGAGGGAGGGGGAATTGGTGGGGGTTGTGTTTCTGTGGTGGGTGGAAGGATGGGTGTATTAAGAACTTGCTTTTTAATTTACTTTGCATCCAAACTTTAAGGGGAATGGCAGAGCATCTGGCAACACAAACTGAATTCAAGCAATTAATTCAAGCAATTCTCTCTCTGAGAACATGCAAGCTGTGGAGAAAATTAAATTATAATTACATTTGAATGCACATACAATTTGTTTACTAAATTCAAGAATAGGAATTGACAATTAGAAGATACTAATCCAAAGTTGGACCTCAGATAAAAAATAACAGCCCACATTCTAATCTGTAGACTGTACACTACAATGTAGCAATAATAGGTTTGAAGTCTGCAGTCAGACAGTTTTATTGCTGTAGNAAAAAAAAAAAAAAAAAAAAACAGTTTGGAGATGCAGAGGTTCAACAGCAACATTAAATTTTGCAGCTCTCCAGAAAAAGTCAAGTATATTTTTTGAAGACTGTTGAGCCAGTGAAGAACTAAATCAACTTTCAACACTTATCTGAAATTCCAGTTTGTGCAATTTACTTTAAGACATAAAAATATTTTTTAAAAAATGCTTTTTAAGGTGCTAAATACAGAAGGCTTATTCCAGATGGAATATCAGAAGGGGGTAATAGGTTGTATAAGCCTTCAAGACATTAGGGGAAGAACAGAAGATGTTTGTCTTGACAGTTTATTATTGACTTTCATTAAGTTGATTTTATGCTGTTTGACTGGGGAACAAATGGGTCCACACACAGATTTACACAAAAATAGCTGTGTTTGCCATAATTCACAGTTTTTGTCATTTCATCTCATTTTTGGTGCTCAAGACATCTTTAGTTTCAGGTGGTCAATTAAGCTAAAATTAAACGGATCAGCAGCTCTTAAAATGGAGTTTGTATCTTTATACAGCTTTGCTAGTATTTCTACTTTATCTAAAGGTCATCCATCAAAATAAATCAAACTATATGTTCACATCTTACATTCATTGGCTCTTTTTTGTAGTGATGCAGCAAACCAGCTCCTGCTTGGTTTAGATATTTGTCTAAAATTACAAAAACTGATTTCCATGCAGAATCAAGTATATTTTTAGTATTATTTCTGTAATTCCCTTGGTCTGAAGATAGATTAGATGTTACCAATAAGTAAATTCAGGAGGAAAAATCCAGTTTTGTCCACATTCTGGATGTAGGCTCATCAACTACACAGCATCCAGGAGCAGCAGCAGCACCATCTTCAAGTAAGCCCTTCCAGCTGCTGGACTTTGAACTTGACAAAGAAGCTGTTGTCTGTAATGTACTTATGTCTGCTGGGTTGAAGCCGTAAGTATAGAACTCAGTTGTGGTATTTGGTGATGAAGAAGGAAATGCAGAGAAGTCTCAGTCACTTCTTCTCTTTCCTCTAACCACAGTAACTCCAGGAAGCAGCATCACCATTTTGGGAAAGCAATAGGGAGCTGATAGACATTGGCCATGGCTGAGACCTAACTCAGAAAAAATATAGGCAACTCCTGCATGAGGCCAGAGTGAGATCATTCCAACACAGTCCTTTGGCCTGTATCTGGTGAACTGAGAAAACCCAGGATCCCTGGGGCACTTGCACATGTCCTTGGTTCAGGTAGGATAAAGTTAATTTTCACAAGAAGCTAGGAGGAGGTACATCCATGACAGCTAACCTGGACATACGACATCATGCCGAGCATATAACTAGGGTTAACAGGCCAGGAAAGAGGAGGGATCACAGCTGTGGAAGGAGCTAGTCATCAAGTTTTTGGTGATTAGTATTATTGCTGTTATTATTTCCTCTCTCCTTGTGTTGTCCTACTAGACTGTCCTTATCTCAATCCACAACCTTTTGCTTAGTTGCCAGCTAGACTTAAGCCTTAACAGCGTGGCATTAATCTACTCCAAGACCACTCTGAGAAGGACTCAAAGGATCAGCAAGTAGTTTTGCCAGCAGAGCACAGTGGCAGACTCAGCTCATAGGAACAAGTGTTTAAACAATCCACTTTGAAATAAAATCTTCTTTAGTTATTTTCTTGTGAAATGCTTGTTTAAATTAAAGGAAAGTCTTTGGGAGGTAATCATAGAAGAGTGAGAAAACTGGCAATGTCTAAATAGAACAAGAGGGAGCTCTTTAGAAACACAATAGTGCTTTCTGGAGGGCCAAACCCAGGGAGGTGTTGAGCACAGTACCTCCTAGCAACTTCGAGATTTTATTCTGGAATAAAAAGGTTACATTAGGATTTTTGCTGGCATTTGATAGCTCCTTTTCATCAATATTTTATTTCTGTGGGATTCTAAATAGTAGATGGAAAAGTCTGCCATATATCATAACAATGAAGTAAAAGAAACAAGGGCATACTAACTGAACACTGGATTTCTTTTTCCAATATTATATATTATTTCAAGCTACGCCAGAAAAGCCACCAAATAATAAAACAAATCATAATAGATTGTTGCGTAACAAAGGGACCGTAACATAAAATAACTGGAGCAGCAAACTAGGGCATGAAATTCCAAAACACATTTACCTTCCTTCTTAAGTAGATAGCCATAAAACGTGCTTGTGATGTTTAACATTGCTATTACCAGAGAGGGTTCAAACATTTGAGTGTTTCCTTCATCTTGTTCTTCTACAATACAAGAACAAAGCTCTGGGAAAAATAAAAAGGAAAAGAAAGACCTACTTTCCAATCTGTTCTTGGGATTTGTCTTCCTCTTTTAATTATTCTCTTCACCTTTGCAGAACTAAGCTTGGTCATCACATGGCAGGAAATACTCAAAGTCAGCACAAATTACTGCCAATAAAGACCTGATCTTCCCTACAGTCACATTTAGCTTCACAGATGTCACATCTACTCAGCAAAGTACTGAACCACATGCTTAAGTTTACCCCGTGAGTATCTCTGTCTTGGCATACTTCAGGATATGATATCTGAGTTAGTGTATTACCCAAGCACAGCCTAGGAGGGTTTGTCCAAAACAAGTTCCAAGAGCCATTTTATAACCAATATTCATGCAAAAAAATGAAAATCAAGTGCATTTTCCATGTTAATTTGACCACTTCAGTCAGGAATAAACAAAGGGCAGCAGAAGGAGATGCTCCATCAAGTTATTTCTGTGACTGCTGGCAGGAAAAAAATGTTTGAGTATTTTACGATGAAGGACTGGATACAAAACTCAATATCAGTGAGTCTTCAGGCAAAATAGCAAATGAAGCAGATCTCACTCCACGGTAGACATGTAGGAAAATGAAGAATACCCTGTCACAGTTCATCATTTTAAGGCATATATTTTTCAGTGTTTTAGAGGAGGGTTTAACTTCATTCTGTTCAGAATTCTGCTTGCCTGTCATATTTTTAGCATTGCTGTTCTCTCCATCTTTACTGAGATACATTTTCATTTAAAAAAAAAAAAAACAAACAAGCACCATTAACAGCTCATCATCTCAGGTCTGTGTCAACAACTTGTGGGAGAGAAGAATGACACAAAGAGGCACAAGGGTCACAAGAAGAAAACAATTTTTCCAAATCATTATTTCTGTTGCTTCACTCAAGCCTATTTTACCATGTCAACTATGCCCTTTCCCCAGCTACACTTACCTGTACTTTGCTCAGCAGCAATTCTTATGCACATGACAAAGTTAGTTTCTACCTAGTAAAATCCCTTCATTTTTTTGTTTGCAATCTCAGTTCTCTGCCTGTCTCCCTTCTTTGAAACAGAGAAAGGATGCAAAAGAAAACGAAACGCATCCAACAAAAGAAACTTCTCACAAAATTGAAGGTAGGTATTCTGACTGCACTTTACTTCTATTGTTTTAATGGTTAAACCTTAAAAATCAAAGACTCTGCACCAAGATGAAGGGATAAGTAGAAAGAAAAAGATTGATATTAACTATATTTTTGTGCTATTTACAGACACTTGGAAATGCTTTTTAAATGGGACTTTGCCATAGACTTTCATATAATTGGAAAAGTGAGATTTTGCCAAAACACAATGAAACCTTTGCCGAACATGAATCAGTGTCTTTTGAGAGAGATTATTAAAGAAAAAATATTAAATTAACACCAAGAACTTTAATTCTTCTCATGCACTGTTTTCCTCTGCAAATATATTGAATATTTCCCAGTTTAGAAATATAACGAACAATAAAAATGTACAAGTGTATAAATAAAAAAATGCATATCTAACAAAATCAGAATATGTGATTTGGGATCTAACCCAGTCGTCCTTTTCAATGAGGAAAGAAGAAGACTCTTGAACCCTTCCAATATTTGACCACATTACAAAAAAAAAAAGCCCATTTCCAAAATGATATGTCATTTAGAAATTCAAGTATATTTTGTTTTTCTCACAGACTACCAGAAAATGAACCCTTTACTTGGGTTTTGTTGATATATTACAAGATAAATAAATTAACTCTGTTCATTTGTATTTTTTTTCTCTTTTTCTTTCTTTTTTTTTTTTTTTAAGATAGTCAGTTTGAGTGTACCTAAAAAATTTTTTTTTCCAGTGTCTCTGTGTGTAACCTAAACCTCAACCTCAACTATGTATACTGCTGGCATAGCCCTATGTGAAATCTCTTTCGGCAGGGAGCACAAAGATTCAAGTCAAGGAGATAAGCTGCCTCTCAGGATACTCTGATAGATGACATGATCTACCTGGTACCTTATTTTATGACACAAAGTACATACACATGCAGTACATGACGCATCCAGGTGGGTCTTGAAGACCTCCAAGGAAGGAAACTCCACACCGTCCCTGGGCAGCCTGTGCCAGGGCTCCCTCATCTGAACAGTAAAGTAGTTTTTCCTTATGTTTAAATGGAACTTTTTGTGTTGCAGCTTCATCCCATTANATCAGAGGACTGGAACATCTTCCACACAAGGACAGACTGAGGGAACTGGGGCTGTTTAGTCTATAGAAGAGGAGACTGAGGGGACATCTCAGTAATAGTTACAGATATCTAAATGGTGAGTGTCTGGATTAATTTTATTCTCTCTTAAACTTGATAGAAGAGAAATATCTCCAGGATGTAATTTGGAATGGGGTACCATATTGGGAGACATAAGTTGCTATTTTATGCCTGTCAAGCAAAGAATATGACAAGTCATTAATTGATTCCCATGGAAAAAAACTAGAGTAATAAAAGTAGATAATGTATCTTGCATAAGAGGAATACAACTGGGAAAAAATACTCGTAGGAACAATATTTGCTTTGTGCAAATAATCTTTTACTTCACTATAAAAAAGGAAAACTGCAGGGAAAATGTACAACAAAGCCACATAATTCATTCACAACACCGTTTTTGAACATTTATTTATGTTTTCAAAGATTATCCACCACACTTACACCAACTGGACACAGTGATGGATCATTATAGAGAGAAGTAGCATGTGCAGTCTTGTGGTTAGGTGACTTGAGCTTCTTTTCCGTCTGGCTCTGCCAGTGATATTGGATAGATAAGTTATTTAGCCTCTCAGTGGTTCACGTTGTCAGTGAACTGAAGTGATGTTTTTGATGAAAAGTACAAGAGCTCATAATCACTGTTATCAGCTTTCTGCTTTAGCAGTTTTGAAAGGTGCAGAAGATGGACAATAAGCTCAAAGAATGACCCAAACAGCAGAATTTCAATAGGCTGTGCAAGAGGCTTAGATATTTGTCAGAATGCCAGATGTTGCTTGAGGTGATCCTCACATTAATATTACAATATTTTATATTAATTTCTTTTACGTTAATTAAATATTTTAAAATCAAAACAATACACAATGTGGAGCTTTACTTTTCTCTCTTAAGCTGCATAATAGCATTTTCTCTTAGTTGAAGCTTTTGAATTATTAGTCATAAATTAATACCTAAAACCATTTGGTCTCATTTTCACTATTGATTTAAATATTAAATATTCTCATAGCCCTATCTAGCAGTTGAATCAGCACTAATGGCAGATACTGACTATTTTTTAAAGAAAATAGCTGGTCTCTTGGCCATGGAATTAACAGCCCTGTGTTTTTAACTCTAGCAAAATACCAAATGAGAGAAGACAAGCAAAACTTAAGGGCATTGGATAAGACACTATTTCTTTGGGAAACAAGTGATTGGGTCTGCTCTAAGTACAATCAGATGTGCACTGGCTACAGTTGCAACAGAGAAAAGAAGAAAAGGACTGGAGTCAATGTCAATTAAATCAAAACTCATTCATTTAGAGGCTAAACAAATGATTGGAAAAATAGTACAGCAGACCTGAAGGTAAAAATCTCCCCTCTATCAGTGTAATCCTCAGCTCTTGAATTCCTCATACATGCAGATTGTCTGCTGACTATAATTGAAGCTTTTCATGTATAAGGATAAATAAACTTTAGCCTTTTTTCTTCAGTGAAGTACTCCAAACTTTACCTTTATATGCAGCTTGGGATAAAGCAAAGATGGAAAAAACAGGTGTTAAGGAAATGAGAAAAAATTGAAAGGTCTGGAAACATTGGAAGGCTGATCTTATTCTCAGTGCAGACATTGAAAAGCTTCTGCTTGTGTCTTTTTAATTTGAATTGGGCCCAATGACTGACTGAGTATAAAAGCACTTTCCTATTTGAAGTGTTTTCACAGCTGACATCTGTTTCATTAATTCAAACTATTTCTCGGCCATGGTTAGGACCTCTGATTTCTGATACCCACCACATTTCTGATGTCCACCACATCACAGGATGAATAACTTCATGGGTTTTTTTCCTGTGATTGTGTGAATGGTGTCAGCCATCATGTTTGTTGCTACAGCAGCAAAGGAAGCACTTCAACCAGGTCTTGCCTGTTGCCGATCCCAGAGGTTTAGTTCTCTGATAGGAACTATATCTGCCCTGATAAAATGGGAAGGCACTCAAGTGAATTGTTTTCATTTACGATAATGCAGACCCTGGAACCATCACGCCTTACTGACATATTGTGGATATTACTTAAAGCTATTTTCTTCTGTTATTAATATAGGCAAGAGTCCCTATATACATGCTTAAATTTGAAGCTTGGCAGGCTCTGGGCACGCGTTTGCTGCTAAGTGCTTGCTAATGGCCTTTGAGTCCCTGAATAGCAATAACACATCTTAGCCTGAGATTTCCGTGTGCTCATTGTTCCTACAGTTCCTTTGAGCAGATTCTTCACAGTTCTTAAACACCAGTCCTATCACACAAGAGACACTGAAAATAATGGCTACACATCCCCAAGCCCACTCAGTCCTCCCATGCCGCCTCAGTCCCTCAATTGAACATGAAGAATTCCGAGGCCTATAAGCATGATGAAGCTGTGACACAGAACAAATATTACTAGCACTGACAACAAAAGAGTTAGGATTTTCTTTGTGAGATGGTATGCAACAGAATAAGTGGAGAATCACAAGCAAAAATTCTAGCATTCTTCTTTTCTAATGCAGCATTACTACATACTGCATATAAAGGTAAAGTTTGGAGTACTTCACTGAAGAAAAAAATCTCAGTGATTTTCACTCTAACAATATTTTTTTATGCCTTATCTCAATGAAGGGGCAATGTTGTCTATACTAAGTATGGGTTTCTTTAAAAATGTCTGACTAGCATATTAACCTACCAGTTCAAAAACCTACAAACATCCTCATCTTTCAGTGAAAACTCATCATGGCATGACTAGTTATCTAGTTCTAGCTTAGTATTGCAGCTCTTAAAGCAGTGCTTAAGTAACAATTTTGAGAAAGCCACATCGTTGTATGTAAAAATAGCTGAAGTGTAATTTTTTTCCCTGTATTCATACTTGAATTGCTAGTTCTAAACTGTAATACTCTTAAAATGCAGATCAGGTTTTATGTGGTTTTGTAAAATTCCATCTAATAAGTAATGCTACATTTCGACAGCTGAATTCTTTCTGGACTTAAATGCTGAACAATACACAGAAACATAATATCCACTGGACCAGAAATCACTTCTTATTTTACATTACAATTTAGTGTGGTTTTAGGGTTATGTTTCCTATATATTATGGATACTATTTAATATTATATTTACTATAGCATTACATACATTATGTTTATATTATACTTTATATATCTTTTACTGTTTGTTTTTTCACTCACTGCAGTTTATTGATTGATTTATTTGCAAGAAAACTTTAAAAAAATAAGTAACATCGTTTTCCTTTTTTAATCCTGTTTTATAACACCGCAGAAGGACATGAAAGAAATGGGAGAAATCTGAGGCACAAGCTGTGTCTCACGGTGAGATGCAAAGTGATCTAGAAGACTGCAGTGTATATTAAATGAGAGTTTCAGCTGACCTTTCCCAAAGGAAGGGAAATGGACAGCTTACAATGGGGTCTTCATTCTATATTTTTCTTACTGAAGGTGAAAGAGATGCTGGGTAGCAGAGGTCTCTCTTGAAGGATAGGAATTTGCCACACATTTATCTATAAAGGTATTTGCTCCTATGAGAGCGCTTCTTTACAAGGTTTTCTGTACACGTACCTAAATACTGGTGTTGCTGAGAACCTCAAAGGACCAAGTTTATTGTGTTGGCTCAGACAGCTATGAAACAGCAAAATCAACCCTGAACCTGTTTCTGCTTTCGCCCTTTGAACAATATATGAGAAACGGAGAAAATATTCAATCTGAAAAAGTGAGAAGGTTAACTTTACATTACTCACTAGTAACATCAATTATTTTCCTTGAAATGTTGAGACTGCAGATGATGAAGAAAGCCTAAAGGAAGACCAGGAAGCTGAGCTGTGGAAAGAGGCAAAGAAACAAGATATTCTTTTCTTTTCAGGCTTTCAAAGGTCTTTCGGATGGTGATGGTGGCTGTCTTAAAAACTGGACACGCATGCCAGACAGTTAGGAGGAAGCAGAGAAGGACCTTGAGGTGTGGCACCACAACAAATCTGCGATGTGCTGTAATATCTCCTGTTTTCTCTATAGCATATAAATGTGCTTACAACATCTCACTGTCCACCATTAACCTCTCAGAATGGCTGACAGTAGGTAAAACCACAGAAAACTATATTCTGGTTTTGCCTTTCCTTGTTCTGCCCCAGTTCCATGCTGGAGACCATACCTGAGTGGACAACAAAGAAGTGTTCAGAGTTCCAGGGCTGTACTAACTCAGCAGCTGTTTTGGCCTTCCTAGTGTAAGGCTTTTAGTTTGAAGGTACCTTGTTAGGAAGGCTGTATTTCTACAGTTATTTTTCCATACTGGAGGGACTATGTTTGCCTTAGGAAGCAATGAACTGAGACCTTGTTTTGGGAGATCCCAGACTGATACTTGGGATAATTTCCAGTGGACTCCACATCATGTCCTGCACTCTTACACTGCAGAGCAAGGTGATGAAGGACAATGGGATCACAAACAGCATGGATGGGCATACAGCAAAGCTCCCGAGAAGGAACTATATATGTAATCCATATCATACAGATCCTATAAGACTCTTGTTCTTGAAATAAATACTGTAGAGGTTAAGAATACTCATCTTCTCATCCCAATTTATTTTAATCTTGCTGAAGTTAATGTTTCAATTCTATAGCTTACTATGCCTATAATTTCAAACTACTTGTGAAAACACCTTCATGGATTTTCTGAGCTCATTGGACTGTCCAGTAAAGTGTCTCCTGACATCTCTCAGCCCCTTCCTGACACACATGCTACTGTACAGGCACACCACAGTCTTGCTGCAGCCAAGAAGTGGGCCCATAAAACTACTGCAATCAAACAGGAGGAAATCTCCCTTGCCAAAGGCATGGTGCCACAGAGCACTTAGGCTACGTCTCTCTAACAGCAAAGCACTTGGCAGAATGCAGGTAAGCACAGCTTGTCCTCACTGAGATCAGGTCCAAGGGTTTCTTTTCATTTTTATGTGGCTGCCCAAAGCTAGACACCATTTGAGGATATCGTTCTTAGACATGTCTGCCCAAAAGCAAATATCCTGTTTCTGAAATGTTGCTTGTCCAAAATGAGAGCTCTGCCCCAAACACATTCCCTAGGTGACACTCACAGCTATACAGTAACACAGAGCACTGTAAGTCTCTTAACCCCTAGGTTACGTCTATCCTCCTTTGACAATTATTATTGTCTTAAGAACCAAAGGATATGCAGAAAAACACATCTAAGGGAAACTAATTTTTTTCACTAATGCAAATAATTTGGCATTTTAAACAAGAATAAAAATTATTCTCATTTTGTTCTCAAATTTGCAACAATCTACCAATGAGTATTTTTTGTGTTACTATTCTACTGTATGACAATGATTATGCTGGCAATGCACCTCATTTGAGAACTGCTGTACATTGCTTTGAGGCATGAGGTTCTGTACAAAGGTGTCGTGGTTTCGGCCCATCAGGGAACAAAAGACCACGATTAGCCTCAAGTACTGAAGACTTAAGGATTGCTAAAGGGCAGGGAGGGCTTAATTGCCGCTTAAGGTGCAGGACAAAACAGACCAGGCTACTCAGCTTGGGGAAGAAAAACAGAAAACAATTTAATACCAACTAAAACACAAA